>ML818481.1:131204-182287 GCA_009831015.1 Picea engelmannii | reverse complement strand
TCCGTTCCATCGAGGGGAAATAAACACGAAAATTCAATATATGTAAACCGGGCCTTGGCGATTTAGAGATTTTCTGGATGGTCACTAGATAGTAGACTCTGTAGTTCTCACGAACGAACCAGACAGGTAACAAAGCCATGATTATAACCCTGGGTAGATGCCATACAATTTATACTAGGTGGGAGGGCCAAAATGTAGCTACCCAGTGCCCATACTACAAAATCTGGGTGAATTAAACCATAAACCCCGATTTTACCAAATGGCAGGGCGAAGAAGCTATAAAAAATTCCCATACTTCTAGAAATTTGGCTAATGGAAGCTTGTCCCTCCAAATTTCAGGGGCGAAATATATATTTTTTTCCTCTATCTCTCCTAAAAACAAGGGCTAACCCTATACACGATTTTTCCCCTAAAATAAATTATGGGCTAATGATATAAGTTTAAAAAAATCACTTTAATACAAAAAATTCGCCCAATAAAAAATTGGAAGCCCCTAAATTTCGCCCATGAGCGAAATTTCGCCCCTAAAATCATCTATGGTGGACATAAGAAGCGTGCAGATTTGGTGATCACTAAAGAGAGTGGATCATAGAAGAAAACAACAGAGAGTTGTTGACGAGGGGAAATGATTGTTCCTAAAGTTAACTTTTCGACCTCCTGTCTGGCTAAACCAAAAGGAAGCGAGAATGATCACCCTTATTTTATAGCCCTAAACATAAAATCATCTCTGCCTTCATGGTACATCTGGTCAGATAACTTAAGAACTAAAATTACAGAATATGTATACAATATATCTAACTCTAAATGGATTACTAAACATAACATCACATATACGTAAACAAACTAACATACAACACACATATAAATGATCTTCTCTTGAAAATTTTAGTATTTATGCCATATCTATTTTCATAGCAACAAGAATTAAAGTAAACAAGTACATCAACATAAAGCGTTGAAACAGAAAAAAAATCCATAAAGCGTTGAAACAGAAAAAAAATCTAAGTTATACAATAAAAATAAAGAAACCATATATATATATAATTGAAGGAGAATAACATTCAAATGAGTAGCTGAAAGTGACTCAAGAAAAAGAAATATGAATATGGGAAAAGCAGTTTTCTTTTATTCAATACTTCTTTGTCAATACATTAGAATGACAATATTAAAGCTCTTTTAGACTTCTGTGAAATTTTGGACCAGAAACATGTTCTTGCATAGATAGCTAGCATTTATGAGACCGCTTGGCTACTATGTAAATGAAAAACAAAAGATTATGGACTAAAAAAATTGCAACAAGATTCTGTGAATGTTTCTGGACACCGGTCTTAGTCTCTGCGACCAAGAACCAATTAAACAAGCTAATGGTGGAAACATAAAAATACTTTTTCTTAAGTGACCAAACAATAAGATATACCTTATGCAAACAAAAAGATCAGAACTTGACCTCCCATTTTGTGATTTAAAAAAATAACTCATGCTACCAACATAATTGTTAGACCCTAATATTCTAGTGTAGAGATGAAAAGAATGACCTTTAAAACCAAGAAAAATGATTCAAGCATACCATAGCTAGTGTACAATAATCCTCCCTCTTTTTGAGGCTTGAGTCTTTATATATCTTTCTACCATGGTGGTTAGAAACTTCCAATATTCACATCAGTAGAAAATTTTAACTAACTATCAATACATGGTCACAAGAACATACCATGGTCTATTTTATGACCTCAAGAAACTCGGGAAGAAACATAAAATAAACATGGAATGGAACTGATTTTTGAAATATAAAAGTCAAACAAAAATCAAAAGGGGGGCCCTCATCCATAAGATTCGTCATTGAAGAATGAATTCCCAAAACACCTGGTGACTTTCATTACTATTTTCAATTATTCACCATTATTCACATGCAGAAAAACAACCAATAACACACATGTAAACAAAATTTATGCTTCATAACCATCACATCCATAAATATAGTATCATTTCACATATACAAAATCTAAACAAGTCTTTGAAATGTCTCTTCAAACTATATATTTAAAAATTAAAAACTTCTTTAACAATCCAAAATATACATATTCATTGACTTCTCAAAACTGTAAGTGTATGAACTTAGCCAGACATTAATTTCAAGATGAAAAACTCGAGCAAGACAAAAACCCATCTCAAGATTATGTTTATTGGACTTGGTAGCTACAACTTCCTTCACATACATGAATATAACAAACACAATATTATCCACCACTAAAATGTTGCTTGTATGTCACAAATCGGAACCCACGAATCAAAATAAATATGATAACCAAAGGCAAGCAAGTGATACTTCAACAACTCATTTCTCTTTACAATTGAACATAGACATCAAATGCACTTGGTCAAACCAAATTATCATAGCCATCAGGTATGGGTATCGGGTTAGCATAGTGAGGGGAGAGGCTTGTTGATGTTTAGATTTGTCAAGATCCAAACAACAACCTCATGAGGATATTAATCCCCCTGTGTTTTTATAGAGGTGGTACTCCTCTTTAGCTGAACAATTTATCTTGATGCTTGAAATATTGGAATAAGGGGTACTTTAAAGAAACCAAAATCTTTATCACTCAATAAAAATGTAAAATATTACTAATTGAAAAATAATGTACACTCACAAAAAGAATTCCTGAGAAGAGAACCAGGAATCTTCAAAGACTAACATACAAAATATGCAAAAAAAATGTACATAAATAAATATTCATTACATGAAAAATAATATAATTCTCACATCCATCACAATATGATAATTTTGATCACAGTCATGAGAAGGAAAGACTAAGGTCCACGATTGAGAGAACTTTAGAAGAGTATTTCATTCAAAATAAGTAGGAATATGATAGGCACACTTTAAATATCTTATGCTTAATAACTTAGAGTTCAAGATATCATAAAAGTTTAACCCCAAAATAGTTCTCTAGGATTTAAAAAAATAATAGTAGTCTTTGATAGTCCGAAAATAAAATAAAATGGCATTCGTCCAAATGGAATGGGATTGGGCTCCTGTGGACCATAAAATGAAAGTGGAAAATGGTTGAACTGTGATGGATCTCTCTCACTTCTATTTGTTCGCTGATGTTCCTTTTGTATTCTCTTTTGTTGCAGTTACATGACTGGTGCCAACTACCTTTGCTTGATTTGGTTTCATTATTTTAACTAAGGCATTTTTAACCAATTTTCAATATAGTCACGCATTGGCGCAACAAGTATTTCTTGCCTTGTTTTTATATCAAATAATGTATTTTCCAAATCTCGAAAATGAATTGAAAGTTTGTGCAATGTGTCTTCAATATCTTCATTTTTTTTCACGTAGCTAACTAGACAACTTTCAACTTGCTTTATATACTCGATCAAATTGTTAAATTTTTCTACGGACATGACCTTCCATATCTCCAAATATTCTTCAAACTTTTCTCTTGTCATAAACATAGAATTTGATATTAATCTCAGGTCTTGAACTTCTCTAGTGGCTCCTGCCAAGTCTAACTCAATCAATTTTAAATATGACTCTCCCCTTTTGACACTTAAAGTGTCAATATCAACCAATATTTATTTTAAACATTTAATTCTTTTAATCCAACAAGCTTTCAATTTCTTAATACAAACTATGGAGGGAAAGTCTTCCTCTTTTCTTTTCAACTCACTCATATTAGAAACTTTGTTAACAAATGTAGAACCAACCCTTTTAAAGAATTGTTTATCATTTTCTAAGTCAAATTGAAGGTACCATCTCAAGTTTGTGGTCCTTGATCCCAAAGAAACATAATTGTTCACCAATTCCCATGCCTCAAGAATTAGAGACATTAGTTTCTTAATGTTCTCCCCAATGTACCTTCTGATAGCAAAGAGTAAACTCGATGTTCCTCTCAACTTTGAACTGGATTTTGGTGTTTCGTCAAAGTTCACCTAGGGATGAACTGTGGCAATCGGACTAGCAAATATGGGAGGTGGCATTAGAGCATTATCCAATTCGTTAATCCTCTCTTTAAGTATGGAGTTTTCATCTTCAATATCACCCACATACATCTTCAAGGCCATGCTTTTAGCTTCATGGATCTATACGATCTTCGATGGTGGAATCCTTTTTAGGTCAACTTCTAAGCTTGACCTTCCTTGAACTTTTTTATTTTTTGGAATGAATTCTTTCAAAGAATAATTTCCTTGAGTCTTTATCAAACATATCATTATGCACAATAATGGATTCTTCTTCAAAAAGAACCGATTGTTGTGTGACCAATTCTGCTGCAACTTCCCGACTTTCTTGAACTCTTTGCTCTTCATCAAGAAACTATATATCTTCAATATTGGCATCCAAATCCATGTCTTCACGAACAACTTTGTCCTCATGTGAGACCTCCTTTACTTCTTGTTGATTGATTTCCCTTTTTATTTTACTTGTTACAGGAAGTTTGTGAGGTCATTCCATATTTCCCTTAGGAGTGTTTTGGTCTTCTCCATCATCAAAAGTGTTGACTGGATAATTCTTTTGTTCTTGTGTTGCTGGCTAAGAATGTTTTTTTGTGGGCCTCTTCTCTGAGATACATTAGGATAATCATTACTCCATTCATTAACAACTCTTCCATGTTGCCAATGTGGTTTATTAGTACTAATAACAATGTCAATATCTTCAATAGGAAATTACTGAGGGTTTTTGTCTTTGTATTCTTCTTCTCTGAATATAAAAGTATTTTCATACGAGACACTATAACCCACAAAGATCATATGTTTCATGAACAATCAATTTGGGTCAAACCATTTAATTCATTTTTCCACCTTTAAATCAAACTAATCAAATTGAGTTGCATATTTTTCAATGTTTGCAACATTCTTAATATTATTTCACCAATTCTCTATGGTCAGGGGATAAATTGTTTTTTCATCCTTTCATGGAAGAAGTGAGCCCAGAATCTGTATTGTTTACAAAATTCAATCACGAATATCCTATCTGGTACATAATATGAAAGATAAAAAGGCCTTTCTTGAGAACAATAAATCCTAACAATGTTGTAATGGTCAATTTCTTTGAAACTTCCTCTTTTATCCAAAAATGTTGTTGTCTATAAAGAAAGTCTTGATGTACCAGATCCAAATATGATTTTCTTAAAATAAGAAACAAATGAACTGTAAAATTTATAGAAATGTACATTGCCTTGTTCTGCCATAAGGTAGGGTACCATGTATGAACTGGGTCAATTTTGCAATTGACTTGTTTGGCTAAATGAAGTCCTTTAAAAACACGACAGTATGTGATAGCAAAGATTAAATACAAAGACATGTAGAACTTCATGTTCTTAAAATTTGACAATTGAAAAGATATTTCGCTAGATATGATTTTCTCCCATTCAAAAACTGCTTTCTCATGAATAGAAAAATATAGAATATACAGAGCTAAGAAAGGAACAATAGCAGTTGATTCTTTCCCAGCTACCCTAGGGAAGAGCCATGCCATTTATTAGTAAGGGTTTTTTAGTAGACTGACCTGGATGGCTGATCAATATTTTGGCATTAGTGTTGGATCTTCAAGATATTGTTGCAAGAGATCCCACCCACCATTCCTATCCTTCAAGAAATATTTGGCTTCTTCACCTTTAAAGGTCATCGTTGGCTCTGGTAGCCTGAACATTTTCTTGAAAGTTGAAGGTGATAGAGAGATAAGGGATTCTCCTTGTAACTGAACGATCCTCTGGTTCTTTTCAAACTTATCTATATACCACATAACTAACTCTTTGGCATCAAAAACCTTTGAAACAAAACTTTCTTTGGAAATTCTTGATGTTCAAATATCATTAGAACTTCTCTCTGCTGGCATAAATGTAGAGTAATATTTGTATGGTTTGGACCAATGAAATTTTGATCTTTTCATCCAAATGTATTAAGTGTAACTCTGTATAAGCTTTCCTTTCTTCTGGTCGTCATGATTAAATGGAGTTGGCGGATTATGTACAATATTTTGGAACATTAATACCAAAGAAAACCGTTTTTCCATATAATATACTTCAATACTCTTCTTTCGAAGAAAATATGGATTAAATTTGAATTATTGGTGGGTTGTCTCGAGAAGGTCACCATTAATAACGACCTTTTAATATTTTAACCACTTTTTATTTTCATTAATATTTATATTTAACATACCTCAGGGAGAGTGACAAGAGAGACATGTATTACCGCGGGCAATGGAGGGAAAGATGTATAGAGAAGCATCAAAACAAACCCACATACCCGCAAACCTGCGATGAAACGCTTCAAGAAATGACTAAGTATGAGACTTGGATCAGTGGGATGGAGGAGAGAAATAGGCTTTGAAGAATTATGATATGACCAGTGAGCCCATGATGAAGTGTTGAAGAATTGGTTAAGTATCATGAAGCAGACGAATGGACGTGTCGTGGTGATAATCAACTAAGTCGGGTGTATTGAAAGATTAGTTGTTGAAAAATTGGTTGTCATTGAATTTCTGAAATATTGGTTGTCATTGATGTCAAACCTTGAATAGGAAGTTAACAAGTTGCATGTTATTTGCATGTCATTAACAAGACATTATGAGTTAGCCCTAAATTAGGAAAAAGGTAAATTCTTGAAAAAAAAACAATTGATTTTAGAAAATTATCAGATGAATCTAAAACTGAAAAATAACTAAGAGATAACTAGAGTGAAACTACTCATCAAATTGCTTTTTTGATTACATGCATAAACAAATAGATAACTGATAATTATAAATTAAAAAAAAAAAACCCAAAAAAACACTAAAAATCGAATTTGAGGCATCATATGAAGGAATTTGGCTCCCGAAAAGTGTCGAAACGAAATCCACTATGATAAATCATATCGAAACGACAGTAAAATCTTCGAGACATAACTCCCTCTAAAATTTCATCCCAATCGGATAATCGAGTCAAAACTTATGACTCTCAGAAATCCCTTGATTTTTCTAGTGAGATCCTCATTGGAAACACATATATACAGAGAAGAGTCAATTGAATATTTTTGTGTGAATATAGATTGACATATCTGATGCAGTGAGAATAAGACATCGAATTTCAATGAAGGGAGAAGTTTACAGGAGCCAAGTGTACAACATAAAATTTACTACAACAATGTCTCTGAGGTAATTCGTGAGTTGCAGAAGGGAAAAGCATGGACATCCACGAGCAGGCAGTGTATAGGTCGCAGATCTGTGAATAAGACAAGAAGAAGATCATAGATCTAATCCACTAGGTTAGCTACAAATTGAAGGTATGTCTTCCTATGTATGTTAGAGTGTGTATTCTGAAGAAATCAAGAACAAATATCTCTTAGTGATTCATAAGCATTTGATTTGGAGAACTCTCTTATGGATCTTGGTATGAAGTATGTGTGGTTGCATTATTGATGAAATATTGAAATCAATAGCAACAACATAAGTATCAGAAACAAAAGAAACAACATGTTATTAGTTACAATGATAGAGGTAGTGACAAATTGGTCTAAATTTATATTTTAGGGAGGTTGGATGGGGCAAGGAAAGGGGGTTGTAGCCTTCTTCAGGTTTGAGAGGGTAAATTAGGGAGTTGGATCTTCCTTCAGGTTTGAGAGGGTAAATTAGGGAGTTGGAGCTTCCTTCAGGTTGCAAAATGTAAATAGGGGGTTGGAGCCTCCTTCCAGTTGTATATGAAGAAATAGGAAGTTGTTGCTTCCAATGAATGTACTCTTTGATAAATAAGAAAAACATTATGTGGTTTTCTCCCACATTGGGTTTCCACATAAAATTATGGTGTATTGTGTTTATGTGATGCTTATGAATTGAATTATGGTGTTGATGATATATTGAATGATAATGAGAAACTATTGAACATTATTGAAGGTTTTATATTGTGATTAAAAGTACTAATTATGCTCATACTAATTCACCCCCCCTCTCAAGATTCCAACAATTGGTATCAGAGTAGGTCCTTCAGGATGTAGTCTAACAACTGGAGAAAATCATGGAATACACTAAGATTGGAGCACCAGTGCTTGATGGTTAGAACTATACCTTCTAGAATAAAAGGATGAAAACCTTTTAACAGGAACACATATTTTATGTTTGGAAATCAGTAGTAGATGGGTATACAACACCAACCACTCCCCCAACCAACAAAGATGGAAATAAACTCAGTGAAAACAACTCAAAGGATAAAGGTACCATTTTGAGCAGTTTAGTTGATCCAGTATTTGTTGAAGTTATGCATTGTGATAGTGAAAAGGATCTTTGGGATAAACTCCAAAAAATTTATGAAGGAGATGCCAAAGTTAAGGGAGCTAAGCTTCAAATATTCAGATCTAAGTTGGAACAATTGAAGATGAAGGAAGATGAAGACATTGCAGCCTACCTTTTGCGAGTTGACGAAATAGTTAACACTATTAAGGAATTGGGAGTAGAATTTTATGACTGAGTGGTTGTTCAAAAGCTATTGAGGTCTCTTCCTATGAGATTTGATCCTAAAATATTGTCCCTAGACATGGACGAGCTACATGGAATATTTACAGCCTATGAAATGAGAACAAAACATGAGAACCCAAACATGAAGGAAGAAAATCTCAAGGCATCCAAGAAGATAAAGAATTAGAACAAGAAAAATTCAAAACCAGGTTGCAGTTGTAGTGATGATTCAGACGAAGATGAAG
This sequence comes from Picea engelmannii, assembly GCA_009831015.1. Lineage (NCBI taxonomy): Eukaryota > Viridiplantae > Streptophyta > Pinopsida > Pinales > Pinaceae > Picea > Picea engelmannii. The sequence continues at coordinate 173,614 of ML818481.1, read as the reverse complement.
AGATGGCTAATTTCATAAGGAAATTAAAGAAAGGAACCGACAAGTATAAATGTATGATTCCATTGAAATGTTTTAATTGTGGTGGTATTGGTAATTTTTCTTCTAAATGTCCTTATAATAATAAAGATAGCGATGAAGAAGAAGTTTATAAAAGGGAAAAGAAATATCAAAAGTCAAACAAGAGAAGAAACAAAAGGAAATGCTTCAAGAAAAGTTTCTACTCAAAGGAGGACAGTTCCTCATCAAACGAGGAGGATAGTGATAGTGATTTAGAAAGAGTGTTCTTCATGGAAATAGAAGATGATTCTGAAGAAGAAGGTGAAGTCAATCTTAGAGCAGAGCTAATCAGTGCATTAGAATAATTTAGGAAAGAAAGAAAGAAAACAAGTCACTCAAGGCAGAATTAAAAATGAAAGAGGGATCTCATAATTCCAATTTTGAAGAAATCGAATATATTATCACGAGTCTAAAAATTCAAATAGAAGAAGACAAAATAATTGAGGAAATACTAAGAATTCAATTAGAAGAAAAGGATAAAATGAATGGAATCTTGGAAGCAGAGATAGTCTCTTTAAGGAAAGATATGCAATAGAAGAGCACCAAAATAATGGATCAAATCATCAACAATCAAAGACCATCCAATGACAAATCTGGACTAAGATACAATCAAGTATATAATGAGAAAGGATTGAGCTCCAAGCCAACAGAACAAAGAAGCTATGTAAATATTGTCAAAGACTCTGTCAAGAAGGAAGAATGCAAGCCCCCAAAGAAGAATATTCCAGAAATAAAGAAGACTCAAGAAGAAAAATTCAGAAGGAGTGCATCACAAAGAAGATCATCTACTCCCAGGTATCAAAGATTATTTTATGGTCATTGTTTTAATTATTCTACTTTTGGACATAAATCTATAAACTTCAGAGCCTATGCCAAGAACACAAGCAACTATGCAGGGTACTTAAATAATAGTTATCCTAAAATATCTTATGAAGCATAAAGCAGAAACCAAAACAATTTTGGCTCATTAAGAAATGAAGTAGAGTGCTACAAATGCAACAATTTTGGACACATAACAAAGAATTGTAGATTCCACCTAGGGAACCAAAGAATAACATTAACAATCATATATCAGAACCACATGATATATGGAAAATAAAGAAGAATCAATGCTTGTTTTCTCTATAAGCCCAACATAGAAAAAGTGATTGGTATGTTTACAGTGGTTGTTCAAAGCATATGACAGGTGACAAGAACAGGTTTCTAACTCTAAAGAAAGAAAGAGATGGATAAGTTTCATTTGGAAATAATCGTTTGGCTAAAATTATAGGTAGAGGCATAGTTAAGCTTGGAAGCAAAAATGCCATGGAAGAAAATTTTCTATTGGTCGAAGATATGAAACACAATTTACTGAGTGTAATTCAAATGTGTGATCAAGGACACACACTTCGGTTAGAATCAGAGAAATGCAAAAATAGGAAAGAATGATCAGGAAAGTTAGTGGAAACAACGAGAAGGACTCCAAACAACATATATGTTTTGAATGAAATTAGAAAAGAAAGTTGTTTCTTAGGAAAGGAAAATGAATGTTGGATCTGGAACATAAGAATGGGTGACATGAACTTTGAAAATATTGTCAAAATCAGCGGAAATGAAGCAGTAAAAGAAATTCCCTAAATTTCAAAGCTAGTGAATACTCTATGTAAGCATTGTCTACAGGGAAACAAAATAGGACCAAGTTCAAATAAAAGGAGTAATCAACGAAAAAACCATTGGAGATTGTACATACCGATCTATGTGGACCAATGAGAACAAAGGGATTAGATGGTGAACAATACTTCATGCTACTAATTGATGACTACACAAGAATGACTACAGTTTTCTTTCTCAAGAAGAAGTCAGAGGCATTAGAGAACTTTAAGATATACAAAGAGATGGTTGAAACATAGATAGAATTGGAAATCAAAATTTTGAGATCATACAATGGTGGAGAGTTTACATCAAAATAATTCATGTTTTTTTGTGACGAACATGGACACCTCAACAAAACAATTCTTAGTAGCCAAGACACCTCAACAAAACAAATTCGTTGAAAGAAAGAACATGACAGTACATGAGATGGCCAGAACCATGTTGAAAGATTCCAATTTGGGTGACATATTTTGATCATAGGAAGTACATACAACAATTCATATTCTGAACAGAGCAATGCTCAAAAGTAATAGTGATAATACTCCCTACGAGCTATGGAAAGGAAGAGTAACAAATGTGAAGCATTTTAGAGTATTTGGAAGCAAGTGCTATATCAAAATAGAAGACAACAGGATTGGAAATTTGACTCCTAAGTTGACAAAGGCATATTTTTCAGGTACTCAAGAAAGAGCAAGGAAAACAAATGTTTAAATATGAGACTCAAAAAAATAGTGGAAAGCATCAATGTACATATTGACAAGACAAGTGTACGAAATCCCAAAGTAGAAAGCAAAGAATCAGCAGAGGGAGAAGGAGAAGAGGATTTGAAAGAAGTAGAAGAAGTAGAAGTGGAAGAAGAAAAATAACATCTAGAAGAAGAGAAAGAGGACAATGACCAGGGAGGTTGGATGGGGCAAGGAGTGATAAAAATGTCAACAGATGCAATCGGGTTCTCCACACTCGAAATGAAAGAACAAGTAAATGGACTGAGTCACCTAGACTTAGTCGTCTCACAGATGCCAACAATAGTGTTGCAGGTATTGAGAAAGGGTATCGCACAGGAGTTACAACTCCACACAGATACTACTTCCAGTGAATGGATAATGGTTACAAAGGAAAAGAAAGAACTGAAGAAGGAATACGTAGCAACGCTCCAAGAAAAGAGAACAATGGAGAAGAAAGTGGAGAGCACACTAAAAGAGAAGATGGAGGCCAAAGAAAAGGCCAAAAAAGAAATGAAGGAAAAGAACGAGGTCGAGGAAAGGGCCAGGAAATCTCTTAAATATAAATATGAAGCTGAGATAATGGTTCAAAATACACAAGAAGTCATCCAGAATCTATATAGAGAAATCCTGGAAGTACCGATAGTAGTAGAGGCTACTATGGAGGAGTAGGTTTTGAAAATTGGCAAAGTCATCAAAGACTTCCACATGAGAATCGAGGATCTACAGTTGCGCATCACACCAGAAATGTCACCAGAGGTAAGAGCATTAAAAGAGAGAACGACGATGACAGTCATAGCCAACATCAAGAAACTGGAAGAAGAATGAACAAAACTCTGCGAGGAAAATGCGCAAATATGGACAGATCTGGTAGAGAATATAGGATGAAGGTAATGGAAGTGTCAGAGAGCATAAAAACCCTCCCACCGAAAAAATGGATGACAACCATTTTGGAACAGAGGCATTCATATGTGGAAGTGGAACAAATGCAGGATCAACAAAAGATCCTTCAAAAATGCTTAGGCCCACTGCAAGAAGAGGCACTCAAGATAATTGGAGAAGTAGCAACTACGTAGGGAAAGGTGAAACAAGTAGCACATGAAATAAAAGAGAATATTATGGCCCTAACTATGCAGGGTGTCAAGGAAATTGTGGAAACAAAGGAAACAATAATAAAGGAGGTTGTGACAGCTAAGGAAGCATCCCAAAAATTCATCCAAGCATGGAGGGGAACGCAATAGGATTGAGTGGCTTGGGAAGAGCCACATGTGAGTGTTGGGGACCTATTGCATAAGAATTTTGGAAATAATATGCATAAAAATCCTAAGTATAGAAGATGTGCACAAAAAAAGAAGGAATAATAGGGAGTGCACAATTGAGGCACATACAAGAGTACAATGCAGAGTGAGAAGAATAAAGTAGAGGAATTATTGGATTACTGAGAGGGGGGGCAAATCATTAATAGATAAATTTAATCCTTTTTAACCATATAATCTAAGTTTATATCAATGTAGTATTGTCATCCAATAACTGCAGAGTAAATAAGAAATGAACAAATGAACAATTATACACATACACAATACACCAGTGTTTTACGTGGAAACCCAAAGCTGAAGAAAACCACATAATTCTTTTTCTTATATGTCTTGAAGAATTACATTCATTGGAAGCACCAACTTCCTTTTTTTCCAGCTGCAACTGGAAGGAGGCTCCAACCCCCTAGTTTCTCAGGCTACAACCTGAGGGACGATCCAACCCCCTAGTTTCTCAAGATACAACCTGAGGAAAGCTCCAACAACCAAATTCTCTGGCTACAAGTAAAAGGAGGCTACAACCCCCTATGTTCTTTAGCTACAACTGAAAGATGGCTACAACCACCTATCCTTGCCTTGTCCAACCGCCCTGACGTATAAGTAAAATGACGGAACCACTATCACACTATCACTTTGAGATATACTACTGTAAACCTGTACCAACAAACCTGCACCAAATGACCTGTACCAATAAACCTGAACCATGCATCAACCATGCATCAACCTGTACCTCAACCTGTAATCAACCTGTACCATAAACAAGTGCATCAACCATGCACCAACCTATAATCAACCTGTACCATAAAAAAGTGAATCCAACCATGTACCAATTATGTACCAATCATGTATCAACTACTCATCAACTATGACTCATCAATATGTACCAACATCATCAACTATACACCTCATGTATGTGCCAACTCATCAACTACTTGTCTCAACCATGTACCCAACATGTACCTCAACCAAAATCCCTCATCAATTTCATCATCCAAATATGATTTGTAACTATGTAATATATCCGGTGTATATTATCACATACCTGCAAACCTTCCCTAACTTTAACAACAAGAGACTATCATTTTCATCAAACTTTTCTTTAGTCTCACACGACTAGTTTTGGATTAGTCAACAACCCTAACTTGAAATAATCATAACTATGTACTTTTAATGAATAAAGATTTGAAAATGGTACACAATGTTCTTCAGTGTTCTTTATACAATTCCTCCAAGTTTCACTACTTGGAACCTCTCAGAAAAGGAGTTATAGCAAAAATGGCATACCTTGTTGAATTCTGGCTTATTCTAGAGAGAGAACTTGTAGAGCGTGCCCCGCATGGAATTTTTGTTGTATGGATCTGAAAGTTTTACAAAGAATACTACAGACTATACTGTAACCAACACTTTTGGTATTACTTAATTTGGATCTGTTATGAAGAAGTTATGACGTTTTTACCCAAAACACCTGTTTTAGACTAGTTTCAGGACTAGCCACAAACCCTATTTTCCACGGAGTTTAACTACAAAACTACAACGACCGACATGATGAAATTAGTAAAAAAGCTACTTGGATATGTTTTCTCAATGTCCTATCAATTTCATGGTCTGAATCATTCTATAAAAAATGTTATTGCGAAAATAGTGAGATGACCTGTAAATAACATACCTTAGAAAGCATCATCAAAAGAATTTATCCTCCCTTGAATTTCGGCCTTATTTACTTTACCTTCTCTCTGAAAATTGGCTTAGATATTCTTTGGTTACCTCAAGTCACCTGTAGATATTCAATATGCTCAAGTGCGATATAAAATGAGAGAGACTTGCCTCTTATTTATACTTTCATGTAGCTTCCTCAAGGGGTTACCTTTTAACCATCTTAACCCACTTTCCTTATTTTAGGGTTAACCAAATTGTAACCACTTGTCCAATTAGTAATTTATCCATTAAATTTATTATTTAAATAATTTTTTTTGTATCCACTTTGACTTATAGTACACTCATCACTTCACTTTACCTCAAAGGGTTACCTTCTAACCATCTTAAACCACTTTCCTTATTTTAGGGCTAACCCACTTCTAACCACTTGTCAACTTAGCAATTTATCCATTAACTTTATTATTTAAATAATTTCTTTTGTATTCACTTTGAATTATAGTACACTCATCACTTCACTTTATTATTTACCTTCTAAAAATCTCTTAAACCACTTTGACTACATTGACCTTTTGGGGCTTCTAGATGACTCATGAGTGTTCTCCAACTTCGCATGGCCATAACTCTCTAATCGTGAGGAGTTATATGATGTTCCACATACCACTAGAAATGGCATGACATTTACTATCCATATAGAGTAGTATTAACTGCAAATATATCAAAACTCATACTGTTATCCATCAAACAAACTTGGGTTCATTACCCAAACCTGGGTTCTCCAACTTCCTTCAAGGGTTGACATCAATAACAACCAACCTTAATCAACAATCTCCCCCTTTGGAATTGATGTCAACACTTTGATGCAATACTGAAATCATGTCATGAAATACTGAAGTTATATCACTCATGCTCCCCTTGGAACCATGCCTATGTCCTCTGCATCTCATAAATCTCTCCCCATTTGTCATCAATGGCAAAGGTTTTTTTCCATCTGGTGTTGCTCCCCCTAACTGAAATATCCTCTTTATGGTGCTTCCTCTTATACATCTAACACATATAAGATAAGCATTCAAAAGCATTCATTTTGGAGTAGAAATAACTCCGAGTCTCTGGTGAAGATAATCAAAGGCTTCTCATGGAAGTGGTTTTGTAAATATGTCTACCATTTGTTCTTTTGTGCCCACATACTCAACTCTGATCTTCTTTTCTGCAAACTGTTCCCGTAGAAAGTGATACTTGATTGGAATGTTATTCGTCATGGAGTGTATCACCGGGTTCTTTGAGATACTGATGGTGCTTGTATTATCACAATAGATACTGCTGCAATATACTCTACCTCGGTTGTAGATAAAGATACTAAGGATTGTTTCTTGCTTAGCCATGATACTAAACACTCATTTTGGATACCATAATCCAAACTCTTATGTTCCTTTGAGATATCTAAAAATCCTCTTCACTACTAATACATGTGATTCCTTTGGTGTTGCTTGAAATCGTGCCACCTGTCCAACTTCCCGCATTACATCTGGTCTGGATGTTGTCACATATAGTAGGCTACCAATCATTGATCTGTATTGCCTCTAATCTATAGACTTTGAATCATCATCTTTGTTCAACTTGAAACTGGTTTGCATGGGAGTGATAACTAGTTTGAAATCTTCCATTCCGAACCTCTTTAGCATTTCTCTGATATACTTGGTTTGAGAAATAAAAATTCCTTGGCTGCTTTGACATATCTGAAGTCCCAGAAAGAAGGATAGTTCTCCAAGTAATGACATTTCAAATTCATTCTGCATATCTTTTGAAAATTTGTGGCTTAACCTATCATCATCACTACCAAAAATAATATCATCAACATAAACTTCAATTAATAAAATACTATCTTGACTTACCTTGATGTAGAGGTTCTTGTCTGCACTTCTTTTTCTGAACTTGCCTGCTATTTATCCAGTCTAGAGTACCATGCTCTAGGAGCCTGTTTTAGACCATACAAGGCCTTCTTTAATTTACAAACATAATCTGCGTTCTTTGACAACTGAAATCCTTCTGGTTGTTCAATGTAGACTTCTTCATCAAGTTCTCCATTCAGAAAAGCTGATTTTACATCCACCTGATACACTTTAATATTTTTGGAGCATGCATAAGCTAAAAGAAATCAGATTGCTTCCATTCTGGCAACTGGGGCAAATGTCTCTTCAAAGTTGATTCCTTCAACCTGTGCATATCCTTTGCATACCAATATAGTTTTGTTCCTTATAACCTGTCCATCTTCATTCAATGTATTCATGTATACCCACTTTGTGTTGATCACATTCTTATTCATTTTTATCTATTTGATCCAATTCTTCATCCATGGCCTTATTCCAAAATTATCCTTGTTGGCCTCTTCAAAACAGGTTGGTTCAATCGTAGATGAGAGTGCTAGGTGTGTTTGTTCTGGTGAACAGATTCTTCTTCTAGTCTCAAATCTTGCATCTTTGTTTCTGATAATCTGATCTGAAGGATGATTATGCTGCACTCGTTTGCTAGGTGTCTTTGGAAGAACTTGTTGAACTTTCTCTTCTGCCTCTGTCGGATCCTCTTCATCCTCCCCTTATACTTATTTTTCATCTTTTGTTTATTCTTTGTAAAGTTGTTCCATTGATTCATTTTCTTCTTCCTTTAATTATTGTCTACATGTTTCATCAATTGTTATGTTGATTCTTTCCACAACTTTGTTCAATCTTAGGTTGTAACACTTGTATGATTTCCTTATACTTGAGTAACCAACAAGTACTCCTTTGTCCACACGAGATTCAACCTTTTTGATTCTGCCATCTTCTCTTTTGATGTAACATTTGCTTCCAAAAACTCTGAAGTTCTTCACATTTGTTGGTCTTCCTTTCCATAGCTCGTAGGGAGTTTTGTTAGCGTTGTTTATGAGAATTACTCTGTTTTGAATGTGAATTATTGTATGCACTTCCTGTGTCCAAAAAAATATCTGTCAATTTGGAATCCATTAGCATTGTTTCAGCCATTTCCTGTACTGTCCTGTTCTTTCTTTCAACAACTCCATTATGTTGAGGTGTCCTAGCAATGAAGAATTTCTTTTCTTTTCCATGACTGCTGCAGTAGTCCATAAATTCCTTTGAAGTGAACTCTCCTCCATTATCATATCTCGAGCATTTGATTTTTGAATCCATTTCATTTTCAACCATTTCCTTGTAGATTTTGAAGTTTTCAAAAGCTTCTAACTTATTCTTGAGAAAACAAACTACAGTCATTCTTGTATAATCATCAACTAATAACATAAAATATTTCTCACCTTTTAAACCCTTTGTTGTACTTGGTCCAACTAGATCAGTATGCACAATTTCCAATGGTCTTGTTGTTGAATATTCCTTTGATTTGAACTTGGTCTTTGTTTGCTTTCCTTGTTGACAATGCTTGCATAAAGTGTTGGTTGGTTTCGTGATCTGGGGTATTTCTCTGACTGCTTCTCTTTTGTTGACTTTGACAAGGTTATCAAAATGTATGTGACCCATTCTTCTGTGCCATAGCCAAATTTCATCTTCCTTTCCTATACAACACTTTTCATTTCCAATTTCTTTTAACACATATATGTTGCTTGAATTTCTCGCAGTTGTAGCAATCAATTTTCCTAAACCTTCTTTTCTTATCTCGCACTTTTGTGAATCAAAAGTAACTTTATGACCTTGGTCACACATTTGACTCACACTTAGAAGATTATGTTTCATATCTTCTACTAGTAGAACATTTTCTTCTCTTTTATTCTTGTTCCCAATTCTGACTGTGCCTTTTCCAATGATTTTAGCTGAATCATCATTTCCGAAGGAGACCGATCCATCTCTTTCCTTTCTTAATGTAAGAAACCTGTCTCTATCATTTGTCATGTGTTTTGAATAGCCATTGTCAACATACCAACCACGTTTCTTCTGCTTAGCTTGTAGATCAAGTGTGCATTCTTCATTGTTGTATTGATTCTTCTTTCTTATCTGTGTCCTTTTCTGAGGTTCCTGTCTGTGATTGTTGTTGTTCTGTTGTGGTTCTCTAGGAGGGATTATTATTCTGGAATCTTTGGTCATGTGTCCAAAGTTGTTACACTTGTAGCATTCCACTTCAGTGCTTAATGATTCAAACTTGTTGTAACTTATTTTCTGTGTTTCACTAGGCCTTCTTGGATAACCCTTTTGTGTATGAATTTCAAAGTTGTTTATGTTCCTATTGTTAGCTCTGCAATTCATAGCTTTATGTCCAAAATTATTACATGCATAACATAAACCAAAAAATATAGTTTGATACCTAGGAGTTGAATATATTCTGAAAGGAGGTGCTCTTATGAATCCTTCTTCTTCCTAAGACCTATCTGTTTCTATCGGTCGTTGATTCTGAAATCTAAATCTTCTCGGTGGAGGAGTGTCCCTGCAATTTTCTCTGTAGACCTTCATATCCCCTTTGATTGTTTTTGCATAGCTTTTTGGATATGTTTCTTCTATTTTTTTGTAGCTTGATCCATTTTCTGTCTAATTGTATCAAGTTCTGGACTTGTCATGATTAGGCCTTTGATTGCTGATAATGTCATTCAAAACTTTTGAGTTGTTCTGCATATTTTTCTTTTGAAGATCCTTTCTTAATGTGACAATATCTACTTCCAAATTTTCAATGATCCTGTCTCTTCCTTCTAGTTGTTCTTTGAGTGCTTCTTCAATTCTTTTATCTTCTTCAATTTGAACCTTAAATTTGTGATCATTTGTTCTAATTCCCGAGTGTCTTCTTTCTTGTCTAGTTCTGCTTGTAGCTTCTTGTTTTTCCTCTTTTCTCTTTTGATAACTTCTATGGAACTCAACAATTCCTCTCGGTAGTCAACTTCTGCCTATTCAATTTCTTCTTCGACTTCTTTATATTCTTCTTCAGCTTCTTCATATTCTTCTTCAGAGTCTTCTACTGCCATGAATATAACTCTTTTTGTCTCAGTGTCACTGACTTCATCTTCATCTGATGATGAGATGTCTTCTTTGGTGCATAAGCTTTTCTTGAAAACTTTCTTTGTGGTTCTTTTGCCTTTATATGTTTGTTTGTTTTTTGAGTAACCTTCATCATTTATCTTTTTCTTTTGAGGAAATTTGTTAGCAAAATGACCAATACCATCACAATTAAAACAAATTAAAGGAAGCTTACCTCTATACCTACCGTCAGTTCCCTTGTTAAATATTTTGATAAAGTTGGTCACTTCCTCATCATCTTTCGAGATGTCACTATTGCTGCTATGTTCTTTTTCTTGTTTCTTTGCCTTTTGCTTTGATCTTTTGGATGCTTTGAAGGCTGCTTCTTTTACATCTAGATTTTCCTATCAGTTCTCATTTCATATGCTGTGAAGATTCCATGTAGTTCGTCCATTCTTATTGAGTTTAGATCTTCTCTTTATTCTAGTGTTGACATCTTAGGGTCAAATCTTATAGGAAGAGATCTTAGTACCTTTTGAACAATTACAGATTCTTGAATTTCTTCTCCCAATCCCATGATTTCATTTATTGTTTCATCGACTCGTAAGAAGTAAGCTGCAATATTCTCATCTTCATTCATCTTTAGTTGTTCGAACGGACCTCTATAAGTTTTAAGCTTTGCTTCTTTGAATTTTGAATCTCCTTCATAAATATTTCGAAGTTTGTCTCAAATCTCTTTAGCGGATTTACAATGTGCAACTTTGGTGAATATTGTTTCACCAAGACAATTCAGAAGTGCATTTGTGGCTTTGGAATTATTCTGACCGAGTTTCACTACTTTGTCACTTTTTGGCAAAACTGTTGGTACTATGTATCCATCTACAATTGATTTCCAAATTTCAAATCCATGTTCTTGTATATATGTCTTCATCCTTATGCTCCAAAATGCATACTTTTGTCCATCAAGCTATGGTATTCCATTTCTTTACAAGTTGTTTCTCTCCATGATCTACCTTTCAGTGGTTAAACTGATTTCTAAAGGAACCTACTCTGAAACCAATTGTTGGATTACTGAGAGGGGGGGTGAATTAGTAATAGAGAAATTTAATCCTTTTTAACCATATAATCCAAGTGTTATATCAATGTAGCATTATCATCCAATAACTGCAGAGTAAATAAGTAAGGAACAAATGAACAATCATACACTTACACAATTCATCATTGTTTTACATGGAAACCCAAAGCGAGAGAAAACCACATAATGATTTTTCTCATATGTCTTGAAGAATTACATTCATTGGAAGCACCAACTTCCTTTGTTTTCCAGCTACAACTGGAAGGAGGCTTTAACCTCTATCTTCTCAGGCTACAACCTGAGGGAAGCTCCAACTCCCCAATTCTCTCACTACAACCAGAAGGAGGCTACAACCCCTTATGTTCTCCGGCTACAACCCAAAGGTGGCTACAACCACCTATCCTTGCCCCATCCAACCGCCCTGATGTGTAAGTAGAATGATGGAACAACTGTCACACTATTACTTTGAGATATAATGATTTAAACATGTACCAATAAACCTAAACCATGCATCAAGCATGAATCAACCTATACCTCAACCTGTAATCAACCTGTACCATAAACAAGTGCATCAACCATGCACCAACCTGTACCAAACAACCTGTAATCAACCTGTACCATAAACAAGTGCATCCAACCATGTACCAAGTATGTACCAATCATGTATCAACTACTCATCAACTATGACTCATCAATATGTACCAACATTATCAACTATACACCTCATGTATGTGCAAACTCATCAACTACTTGTCTCAACCATGTACCCAACATGTACCTCAACCAAAATCCATCATCAATTTCATCATCCAAATCTGATTTTCAACTCTATAATAGACCTAGTGTATATGATCACATACCTACAAACCTTCCTTAAATTTAACAACAAGAGACTAACATTTTCATGAAAAATTTCTTTAGTATCACATGACTAGTTTTGGAATAGTCAACAACCCTAACTTGAAATAATCATAACTATGTACCTGTAATGAATAAATATCTTAAAAGAGTACACAATGTTCTTCAGTGTGTTTTATGCAATTCCTCCAGGTGTCACTACTTGGAACCTCTCATAAAAGGAGTTATAGCAAAAATGGCATACCTTGTTGAATTCTGGCTTATTCTAGAGAGAAAACGTGTAGAGCACACCCCACATGGAATATTTGTTGTATGAATCTGAAAATTTTACACAGAATAGTATTGTACTCTAACCAATTTTTTTTTTCTTACTTAATTTGGATCTTTTATGAAGAAGTTATGACGTTTTTACCTGAATCACCTTGTTAAGGTCCTAACCCACACATAGGTAGATCAATGTATTTGGATGTAATAAAGGTCAATATTAATAAGGCCTTTCAATAAAATAGAATAAGGCGGATGTAAGAAGACCTAATAGAAGCTTTCACTTCTAGAAGGATCTTCCTCTAGATGCTTCTCTTAATAGACATATTTAGTATAAATAAGGGTCGAGGGTATGAAAACCCTATCTTGGAGATTATTGTAACAGAGCACTGCTCGACTAGAGGTTTCCCCCTCGAAGAGACCTGTGAACATTGCTTTTTGGATCAAAGTGCTATTTCAATTGTTGTTCTCATATTATTTCTGTGTTATTGTGGAGATTATGCTGGTTATATTACTGTTATTCTGCCATTTCTAGCATTTTATTTATGTTCTGCGTATTTATTATATCTGGTATCTTGCAAGTGGTATCAGAGCACTTTCCTTGGAAAAAATTGTGGGTATTTTTTTTTAGGGTAGAGACATATTCTGGCTTCTTTAAGCCACAGAGATCTGTCGTTACATGCATAAACCCGCAGTTGAGGGATTCATACACACATGAAATACAAGTGGTTCTTAAGCGCACATCTGTTGGCCACCCATGTAACCCATGTTGGTACCCCTTCGAGTGGTAGTGTATCAGACAACACCTTTGTATGGATCGGCCTAGATTTCCTGAAGCCCTCTTTAGATAAACCTATCGGCCGCCGGACTACTATAGTGTCACCGAGAATAGCACTCGGGAAGATACTCTCTAGTACCTGGGTAGTCGGGTAGTATGGCTAAGGGTATGGTCTATCCTCCTTAGTTAGTGCCCTGAGATATTGGTCCAAGTACTACTGTTGGACCCCGCACGTATATTAGAGAGCGCATAGGGCAAAACCTTGTCTGTAGAACCCTTGAATACCTAACCCTTGGGGAACATAAACATAAACAATTTAAACTGGCCAAATCTATTGCCGTGCAACTGTGTTCGGGTTTCCAAGTAAATACACATTTCTTTCTGGTTAAGAATTTGGGGATTTCAGCACTACAACATTCTTCAGACCGAAGTATAACCCTGCAGCTGTAATAAAAAATAAAAAAAGTCTGGAATTTTTTTTACCATTATTTGAGACCTATTCCATTAGATTCATCTCTTCTCCCTGATCACATTCATCCATATCATTTTTCTACAAAAAATTCTAACATCGTCGCTCCCTTTTCAGTTCACCCATCCTCATGGCCCATACCCGTAGCCAAGAACTGGAGTCTCGCTTCAACACCTTGCAATCTAGTTTCCTCGAGGCCCAAAAAGAAGTGCAACAACTCAGTGCTACTATTGCCTCCCATGATACATCCATCAATACCACCATAAATGCATCCGTGCAGTCCGCAATGGAGGAAGTCAAACAACAACTGACCACCCATATTGAATCCATCTTTGCATCACTCTGCACCAAACTAAAGATCCCTACCGATGACCCTTTTCCTGACGCACATACAAAGACTGAAGGTGAAACTTCTTCCCATTCCCATACCTTTCAACCCCATCACTTTCAACGGGACATACACCTTCCGCGGGTGGATGTAACCAAATTTGATGGCTCAGACCCCACTGGTTGGGTCACCCAAATGGAACATTATTTCTCTCTCTACAACATTACAGATGACTTGGCCAAACTCCGGTATGGTGTTCTCCATCTAGATCAAGAACACAGGCAATGGTGGCAATGGAGAAAAACTTCTCGTCAAGGGTATATTGACTGGACCCAATTTGTGACTGAGTTTTATGAACACTTTGACACTGACACCAACCATTTGGGTCATTTGAAAAAATTGAAACAATCAGGAACAGTAGAAGACTTCATAGCTGCATTTGAGCGCCTGGATTTTCAAACAGAGGGCATGATTAATGCTTTCTTTCGAGAGTGTTTTATCAGTGGCCTCAAGGAGGAGATTCGGGCCCATGTCCTCATGGCTCGACCTGCGAGTTGGGTAGAGGGTACTAAAAAAGATAAATAATCACAACAAATTGTTTCCTCTCAAAACCATAAGCCTTCCTTTATCCCTCACCCTAAACCAGTAAATGCCACTACTCCCTCTGCCCCATTAAAGATCCAAAAATTGACCAGGGCTGAAATGGCTGAACGTCAACTCAAAGGCCTCTGTTATAATTGTGATGACAAATATTTCAGGGGCCACAAATGTAAGGAACAAAATCTTTTTATGGCCATCTCTGAGGATATTCCGGAAGAGGATGTTGAAACTCCCCTTGTGCCTGAGTCACCAAAAATCACTGACATAAACCCTCCCTCCAACCCTCCCGAAGTGGAACCGATCATTTCATTCAATGCTCTCACTGGCTTCTCTGCCCCCCAAACCCTCAAGTTAATCGATTACATCAAGAACCGAAAGGTCATCATTCTGGTTGATAGTGGCAGCACCCACAATTTTATTCATCCCCGCATTGCCCAAGAAACCCATTGCTACATCCATGCTGTCAACAATTTCCAAATCATGATTGCCAATGGTGGTTCTATGAAATGTGGCGGGCGCTGTGAAAATGTGCATCTCCAAATTGGTGACTACCACCTAAAATCCCATATGTTTTCTATTGACATGGGAGGTTGCGACATTGTGTTGGGTGCAGACTGGCTAAGGACTTTGGGTCCCATTCTCATGGATTTTAAGAACTTAACCATGCAATTCGACCAAGAAGGCCACCAATATAAATTCCAAGGCATCATTGTTGGTTCACCTAAGGTCATCAGTTCCCATCGCATGGAAAAGCTGCTCAAAAAAGGTCATTCTAGTGTCATTGCCCAACTCCATGCCATACAAGCCACAAAGACACCCCTAGTGCCCCAAGACCTCCAAGCCCTCCTTTCTAAACATCAAATGGTATTTTCCACTCCCCAAGGACTCCCTCCTTCTCGCGGTGTTCATAATCATTCCATTCCCCTTGTCCCATGAAGCCTTCCCCCTAATATCCATCCATATCACCACCCCTTTGCACAAAAAAATGAAATTGAGAAAATGGTCCAGGAACTCCTTACTACAGGCGTCATCCGTCCTAGTACGAGCCCTTACTCGTCTCCGATCATCATGGTACTGAAGAAAGAAGGTTCTTGGAGAATGTGTCCTAACTTTTGTGCTCTCAACAAACTGACCATCAGAGACAAATTTCCCATTCCTGTCATTGATGACCTCCTAGATGAATTGAGTGGTGCCCAATTCTTTACCAAACTTGATCTTCGCTCGGGCTATCACCAGATACGTATGAAAGAGGCAAACATTCCCAAGACAACCTTTCACACTCATGAGAGCCACTATGAGTTTTTGGTCATGCCCTTTGGCTTGTGTAACGCCCCCTCCACCTTCTAGAGCCTCATGAACCATGTCTTCCACCCTTTTCTCCGTCATTTTGTCTTAGTTTTCTTTGATGATATCCTCATCTATATAAAAACCTGGACAGACCATCTTACTCATGTGGATCAAGTTCTTCGCCTACTCTCTTAGCACCAACTTTTCCTGAAACAGTCTAAATGTGCTTTTGGTGCCTCAGAAGTAGAATACTTGGGTCATCTGGTGGGAAAGGATGGCGTCAGGGTGGACCCAAAAAAGATTGAAGCTATGCAAGACTGGCCGCACCCAAAGAATCTCAAAAGCTTGCGTGGATTTTTGGGCCTAACAGAGTATTATCGCAAGTTTGTTAAGAACTACAGAAAGATTGCAACACCTCTCACAGCTCTCCTAAAAAATAACTCTTTCACTTGGACTCCAACAACTGCTCAAACTTTTCAAAACTTGAAGACGACCATGTGCACCACTCCAGTTCTATCCCTCTCGATTTCACAAAGACCTTTGTGTTGGAATGTGATGCCTTAGGGAAAGGAATCGGCATTGTCCTTATGCAAGAGGGTCAACCTTTTTCCTTCACCAACAAGCCACTATTTGAAAGGAATTTGGGCAAACCCATTTATGAAAAGGAAATGTTGGTGATTATGCATGCCGTTGAGCTGTGGTGTCCTTATCTCTTGGGGCAACGCTTCCAAATTAAGACTGACCATCAAAGCCTTAAGTACTTTTTGGAACAACACATTTCCTCCTAGGAGCAACAAAAATGGGTGACTAAGCTCTTTGGATATGATTATGAGATCATTTACAAGAAGGGAAAAGACAATGTCGTGGCAGATGCATTGTCCCGGAAATATGAAGACGAAGGATCCCTTTTTTCTCTTTCCTTCATTGTACCCGATTGGCTCCAAGCTATGCGCCAGGAATGGCTTCAAGATCCCAAAAGTTCGCATCTAATCCAACAATTGCAAACCAAGGCTCCAGCTCCCCCAGGGTAATCCCGACTCCAGGATGAGCTTCGATACAAAGGCCACTTGTATTTAAGTAAACAATCCAAGCTCAAATCATGGTACTTTCAGAGCTTCATGCTACACCCACAGCGGGGCACTCAGGGTTCACCAAAACATATGACAGGGTCAAACGTTCTTTTTTCTGGGATGATATGAAACAGGACATCCGTAAGTTTGTCACTGAATGTGAGGTGTGTCAACACAACAAGGGAGAAACAGTCAAATCTCCGGGCACCCTCCAACCACTTCCGATTCCCCCTGCTATTTGGAAGGATATCTCTATGGACTTTATTACAGGCTTACCCAAATCGAGGAATAAATCAATCATAATGGTGGTGGTGGATCGCCTTTCCAAGTATGCTCATTTTTTCACTTTTCACCACCCATTTACTGTATCCATGGTGGCTCAAATTTTAATGGACCAGGTCTTCAAGCTTCATGGCATTCTGCACTCTATTGTTTCTGATCATGACCCAACTTTCACAAGAAATTTTTGGCAAGAACTGTTTAAGCTACAAGGCACACAATTGCATCTCAGCTCAGCTTATCATCCCCAGACGGATGGTCAAACGGAAGTTGTCAACAAGTGTTTGGAAACATATATGAGGTGCTTTGCCTCTGAAAAACAACACCAGTGGGCCCAATGGTTACCCCTAACCGAATGGTGGTACAACACTACATACCATACAACCACTCACATGACTCCTTTTGAAGCGGTATATGGACAGAAGCCACCTTCAATTCTCTCATACTTACTGGGTACCTCGAAGGTCCAGGCGGTTGACCAAACACTTACAATCCGAGAGGATATTCTTCGTACCCTTAAAGAGAACTTGGTCATGGCACATAGTCGCATGAAGCAACAAGAAGATCAAGGTCACTCTGAACGTCAATTTGCAGAAGGGGATTAGGTGTTTCTGCGACTACAACCATATAAGCAAACTTCCCTCAAGGCCGAGCATTGTCAGAAGCTAGCGCCCAAATTTTATGGTCCTTACACAGTTCTCAAGCATGTGGAACAAGTCGCATATCAGTTAGCTCTTCCCAGTCAGTCGAAGCTACATCCTGTTTTTCATGTTTCATGCTTGAAGAAGGTGATTGGAACTAGGTGACGAATTCAAACCAACCTTCCAGAGTTAGCTAAAGAAGGATCCATTTGGCTATAGCCAGAAGCAGTTTTGGACCAGCGTGAGCATCGCCTGCGTCAGAGAACCATCAAGGAAGTGCTAGTATAGAGGAAAGATATGACTCCAGCAGATGCCACTTAGGAACCAACTACCATTCTGCAACAGTTTCCACATCTCAATCCTTGAGGACAAGGTTGTTTTTAAGGGGGCGAACATGTTAAGGTCCTAACCCACACATAGGTAGATCAATGTATTCATATGTAATAAAGGTCAATATTAATAAGGCCTTTCAATAAAATAAAATAAGGCAGATGTAAGAAGTCCTAATAGAAGCTTCCGCTTCTAGAAGGATCTTCCTCTAGATGCTTCTCTTAATAGACATATTTAGTATAAATAAGGGTCGAGGGTATGAAAACCCTAGCTTGGATATTATTGTAACAGAGCGTTGCTCGACTGGAGGTTGCCCCCTCGAAGAGGTCTGTGAACATTGCTTTCTGAATCAAAGTGTTATTTCAGTTGTTGTTCTCATATTATTTCTGTGTTATTGTGGAGATTATGCTGGTTGTATTACTGTTATTCTGCCATTTCTAGCATTTTATTTTCGTTCTATGTATTTATTATATCTGGTATCTTGCACACCTGTTTTAGACTAGTTTCAGGACTAACCACAAACCCCATTTTCCATGGAGTGTAACTCCAAACCTACAATGACCCACAAGCTGAAATTTGTACCACAACTACTTGGGTATGTTTTCTCAATGGAATATCAATTTCACAGTCTGAATCATTCTAGAAAAAAATTTACTGCAAAAATGGTGAGATGACCTGTAAATAACATACCTTAGAAAGCATCATCAAAAGAATTTATCCTCCCTTGAATTTCGGTCTTCTTTACTTCACCATATCTCTGAAATTCGGCTTAGATATCCTTTGGTTACCTCAGTCACCTGTAGATATTCAATATGCTCAAGTGTGATATAAAATGAGAGAGCCTTGCCTCTTATTTATACTTTCATGTAGCTTCCTCAAGGGGTTACCTTTTAACCATCTTACCCACTTTCCTTATTTTAGGGTTAACCAACTTCTAACCACTTGTCCAATTAGTAATTTATCCATTAACTTTATTATTTAAACAATTTATTTTGTATCCACTTTGACTTATAGTACACTCATCACTTCACTTTACCTCAAGGGGTTACCTTCTAACCATCTTAAACCACTTTCCTTATTTTAGGGCTAACCCACTTCTAACCACTTGTCAACTTAGTAATTTATCCATTAAATTTATTATTTAAATAATTTCTTTTGTATTCACTTTGAATTATAATACACTCATCACTTCACTTTATTATTTACCTTCTAAAAATCTCTTAAACCACTTTGACCTTTTGGGGCTTCTAGATGACTCATGAGGATTCTCCAACTTCACATGGCCATAACTCTCTAACCGTGAGGAGTTATGTGACGTTCCACATACCACCGGAAATGGAATGACATGTAGTATCCATATAGAATAGTATTACCTACAAATATATCAAAACTCATGTCATTATCCATCAAATAAACTTGGGTCCATTACCCAAACCTGGGTTCTCCAACTTCCTTCAAGGGTTGACATCAATGATAACCAACCTTAATCAACAGGAATAAAGCAGAGGAGTGAAGAATAATAATAAAAGAAGGAATACATGAGTTTTAAGGAATTGTAATAGGGTTTTTAGGATATGAAAAGTAGGGTTTTAATCCCTATAATTCATGTATAAATATGTAATGGGTTGGGAGAATAGGGGTTATTCTTGAGTGATACTATGGAGTTTGTTCCAAGTTGTCGAGAGTTCATGTCAGTAAGACGAGTCTATGTATTAATGTTAAGGAGATTTTGTAGATAAAGAGAGAGGCTTGCACTGCATAGCGGCTAGGCTAGGTAAAGGAGAAGATAACCATGATGTATCTTTTAAGTGTAGTGTGCAAGCTTGAGAAAATTACCAAATGCATAATAAAGAAGCCAGTCGTTGTGGACATAGCCCAGAGTTGGGTGAACCAAATTAAATACTATGTTGACTGTCTTTTATGTGATTGATCATGGATTATGTTTGGATGCATGTTAAAATAGATTTTTCTTATGTGTAATCATTACGCAATAGTTACGACTGTTACAGTAATGTGTTTATATTGTAATATGGAATATAGTGGTAATATGAATCTAAATTCACTAAGTATCTAATGAAGAACAAAGAAAAACAATGCACACATAACCAATAAGTAATAATGAATAGAATGATAACCTCACATTCCCTCACTAATGTATAAAATTGGTTCCTACATCCCCAATAGATACCTCGAGTGATACTTCACTTGCATGCAGGTGATGCCGAAAGGATTGATGTCTGAAGGGTTTTGTTGGTCAAGATAACTCGAACCTAGGGTCGTACAACCACGCACAACGCTAATAGTAATACAACTTAAGTTTGTAAGTAATAAAACTTCTCGTGTAGTTGATTTCTGGTTGGAAAGTATAATAGGAGGATATATTACATAATTTGTAGTAGATTGTACCCAGTCATACAATGTTGCAGAAAGTGACTTTTTCAAAGGTCCACGTGGAAGATTCATGAAATTGTTGGGAACATGGATAAATATGCTATTGTGTGACAAGTGTGTGATGAAAATGGAGTCTGACTGTTAAGGGAATTCAAGCACATAGGGGAACTGGGGGATGACAAGAGGATAGTATGAGGACACGAGAGAATGAAGGAAGACATGAAGAAGGAAGGGAGGGACTGAGGATGCAGAGAACCAAAGAACTTGTCTCAGAGGAAGAATATGAGTTTGGAGTATTGTGCAGTGGAATGAGGTACAATAGATGAAAGACTAGGGCTAAAAAAGGAGAGTCGTGCAGTGAGCCAGAGTGGAGAGGGCCTTGCGCAATAGTCCAAATCATAGAGATACCACAAATAAAAGGAGAGGAAAAAGAGTTCCAGTTCAGTCCTATAATAGAAGAGTTGTCAATTCCTACTTAGACTAGGTCCTATGTCGAATCCATGACCCCATGTGTGTCACAAAATTTGGAAATAAAAGTTGAAGATTTATCAAAAGCACTCATATTTATCAAGGGAGTATAGAGTAGTATCACTCATAGAAGTGGAAGCAGTGTGCAAAATCAAATTCAACCAATGTTACGGAGAGGAGGGACTACACAAAGAAACATGGCAGGGGTAGAAAACACCCTCAGACTACTTGAGTTTTAGGGAGTTGGGTCAAAGGACCCAGAACAACATCTATTTTTCTATGAGAAAATTTGGGCTGCAAAGAATGTCCAGGATGACGCCATGAAGATTTCACAGTTGAAAACAACATTTAGAGGTCGTGCGTTAGTCTGGTACATGAAGCTGCAAAGTACCACGCCTACAGGACAAGCTAGAACTTTGGCATAGATAAGACACGAATTGTTGAAAGAATTCAAGAAGCTAAAGTATGAGTCGCAGTACATCACATAGATGAAGGAAATTAAATAGGTGAAAATTGAGTCAGTATGGTATTTCGATTAAAGATTCAAGGATTTGATGGGAGACTGACTTTCCAAATCCCTGATCAACTACATCAAGAATGATTTTGTTAATCCCTAAATAGTGGCACATTAACCCTTAATTGGGCATATTACATTAGTAATGTTACTTTATTTATGTCATCTTGGGTCCATTAGTTGTAATTGTACCTCCTAGTCTCCTATATATACCAAGGAGACATTTTCATTTTGAATCATATTGTATTTGGGCATTTATGTGGGTATAAGGAGGTTTCCCCCTCAAAGAGGATTATTATCTGAATTTCTCTCTTTTTCAAGGTGTTGTATACTTATTATGAGGTTTTTCTATGCTATATTGATATTTTTTTCTTAACATATGGTATCAGAGCTCAAGGTCTTGGGGTTTTGTTGCTACATCTAAGACACCTTGGAATTTTAGCTATAACTTTTTTTCTACAACATTTCAGAAAAATCCCCTTGGAAGATATTTAGTAGACGAATCAAGGTACGTTGGGTTAAAATTTTAGCTCTAGAGGCCTTATACTTTTGTAGATATATCCTGTGTAAGATAGGGTTCTGGAATCATCCTGGATTGAGTCATTGCATAATTTTCTCTATAAAATGTTTTATGTAACGTTTCAGACTCTGAAATCTGTAGGATATTCACATAAATTATTAAAGTATATGTGATAAAAAATTATGCTTATGGGTCATCTTACATTTGTAGATACATCGTCTAGAAGATTGGGTATATGACTAGTCCTATTGACTAGTCTCAAGAAGGTGTTTCGGGTAAAAAAATCACAAATTATTCCCATAGTATCCAAATTGAGTGAGGAAAGTTGCATTGGATAGTGAACAATCTGTAATATTTCTAGAACAATTTTCATAATTTTATATCAATTATTTTGTGCGGGGCACGCTATACAATTGAGATCTCCTGGAAAGTCCAAAAACAAGAAAGTTGTGGGGAAGTTACCATAAATTCCACTTGGCATGTCCAATTTTGATCAGACCTGTGGCATTGCAAAGAACAAATATCAGAGAACTACAAAAAAAAAATTCCATACCCAGAAGGGCCGAAATTTTGGAGATACAATAGAAGAAAGATTGCCTAGAAGAACCACATCAAAATCAAGGTTTAAAAGTGATACTTTTCCAACATGCCACCAAAAAAGGGAACTTATACACCAAATAAGCCTCCAAATAGTCCTACTTGGACTCTTGATGAAGGTGAAGAAATGCGTAGGGACACAAATGATTTACAAAATAAGATAGTGACAAACGATGAACTACAAGGGATGATGGATGGTTTAAAAAGGGAGATCATGGAAGGATTGAAAAATTTCCTAATAGAGAAGACACCTGAAAGTGAAAATGTATACCATGAAATTTATGATGAGGACACAAGGAAGATGAATCAAGAATGGAGAAAATCCAACTTTGGGTTGAAGACCAACCACGTTCCTAAGATCAATATGAGGAAGTTTGATGGCAAGGACCCAATCACATGGATACTTAAGATGGAGGAATTCTTTGATCTACATGATGTGCCACATACACAAAAGGTACAAATTGCTTCTTTATATTTAGAACCCAATCAATTTGTGTGGTATCGATGACCTTTTTCTCGCAAATCACTTGTCGCTTGGAAAATTTTCACGAAATAAATGATAACACACTATGAGGATACAAGGAGCAATACCTTCTTTAGTCAATTGATAAATCTCAAGCAAAAGGGTTCAATTATAGAGCACATTGAGAACTTCCAAAGATTGAATATAAAGATAATAGATATTCCATATGATCACTTGATTGATGTATTCATAGGAACTTTAAGAGATAACATTCAACACGAGGCTCGCCTTTGGGAACCCAAATCATTGGAGAATGCATTTAGGGTGGCAAGAAATGTCGAAAGTAAAAATATGGCTATGGAAACTATAAGGACCACTCCTAACATCTATCGAGAGAATAATCCTCCTTCTTCTAAAACACCTCAACCTACAAGGTTGACACCTCAACAATTGGAGGAAAGAAAAGCAAAAGGTTTATGCTTTAATTGTGACAACAAGTACAGTAAGGGACATAAGTGTGGTGAGAAGAAATGATTCTACATACATTGTGAAGAGGAACAAGAACAAGAACAAGAACCATCTTAAGATGAAAATGTAGAAGCAATTTCTTCTGAAGAGTTGACTCCCACAATATCATGTAATGCATTGGATGGAATTAGAACTCCTCAAACCCTCAATATCAAAGGATATATCAAAAAGAAAAAGGTAATAGTCCTAATTGATTCTGGTAGTACTCATAATTTCATTCACTATAAATTAGCCAAATCTCTCAATTGTTTTGTATATCCAGCACCACAGTTTCAAGTAATGATTGTAGATGGAGGAACTATCAATTGCTCAGGAAAATGCAATAAGATCAATCTTAATATGGGGGAATATGTAATGAATAATCCAATGATTTATATACCCATGGGTGGTGTTGATGTCGTACTAGGAATCCAATGGTTACAATCATTAGGAAGAGTGGCTTTTAATTTTCAAGAACTTTTCATGAAATTTTCATTGGAAGGAAAATAAATTGAGTTAAGAGGTATCACAAAGAAACTCGGTAAGGTGATAGGATCTAATGGCATGAAAAAATTATTGAAAAAGGGGCATCAAGGTGTAATTGCACAACTATGCTCACTAGATGTTCAAACATCTAAGCCATATATTCCCTTGTATCTCCAAGGGATCATTGATAAGAATTACAAAGTATTTGAAGATATTCACAAAGGTCTTCCACCCACTTGAAATCATGATCATGATATTCACCTAATTCCTGGGAGTGTTCCTCCTAATATCAGGTCATACAGATACCCTTATTCCCAGAAGAGTGAAATTGAGCACATGTTTGAAGAAATGTTAGAGGATGGCATTATTAGACCTAAACAAAGTTCTTACTCTACACCGGTGGTAATGGTATTCAAGAAACATGGCTCATGGCATATGTGTCCAGATTATAGAGATATCAACAAGATGACTATTAAAGATAAGTTTCCCATTCCCATCATTGATGAAATGTTAGATGAACTACATGGAACAATCTATTTCACAAAGTTGGATCTCCATTCAGGGTATCATCGGATTAGAATGAAGGAAGAAGATATCCCAAAAACAACATTTCGAAGTCATGAAGGCCATTATGAATTTTTGGTCATGCCTTTTGGCCTTACAAATGCACCTTCCACATTCCAAGGGTTGATGAATTCCAACTTCAAGCCATTCCTTCAAAAATTTGTGTTGGTATATTTTATGATATACTAATCTATAACAAGTCTTGGGAGGATCATGTGTGACATGTTGACAAGGTGCTACAACTACTAAAGGAGCAACAACTATATGCCAAACTGTCCAAATGTTTATTTGGGGTGAAAGAGGTAGAGTATTTGGGTCATATTGTATCTCATGAAGGTTTCAAGGTAGACCCTAATAAGATTAAGGCCATGATGGACTGTTTGATTCCCAAAACATTGAAGAATCTTAGAGGATTTTTTGTTTTGACAGGTTACTACCACAAGTTTGTTTGCAACTATAGGAGAATAGCATCACCTTTAATGGAACTAACTAAGAAGGATGCATTTTCATGGACTCCATAGGCAACTAAATCTTTTGAACAACTTAAAGAGGTGATGTGCAAAGCTCCTGTCTTGACCACACCAAACTTCACAAAAAAAATTATTGTGGAATCTGATGCCTCGAGAAATGGCATTGACGTTGTCCTAATGCAATAAGGAAGGCCCCTGGATTTTGAAAGTTGGCCACTCAAGGGAAAGGACTTACACAAACCAATTTATGAGAAGGAAATGATGGAAATACTACATGCATTGAAGAAATGGTGCCCTTACCTAATAGATAGGCACTTCAAGGTCAAAACAGATCATGATAGTCTTAAATACTTCTTGGAACAAAGATTGTCTTTAGAAGAACAACAAAAATGGGTGACCATGATATTCAGTTATGATTTTGAAATTGTCTATAAAAAATGGAAGAAAAATGTTGTTGATGAATATGTTGATGCCTTTCTCTGTGTTATCTCGATCATCCAACCCGATTGGATAATAGAAGCAAGGGATGAATGGAATAATGAAGAAAATGTGTGGACTCTCATTCAAAGGTTGCAACAGGATTCCAGTGCATCATATACATTTACATGGAAAAATAATACACTATGGTACTAAGATTGCTTATATTTATGCAAGAACTCCCAACTCAAACAAAAGGTACTATTGGAATTGCACACCTCTCCGGTAAGAGGGCACTCGAGATTTTTGAAAACCTACCATAGGGTCAAGAAGGAATTTTTTTGGGATGGCCTTAAAACTAATGTTCAAAGGTTTGTGGTAGAATTTTTGGTTTTCCAACAAAATAAGTTGGAAACAATTAATATCCCATGTCTTTTACAACCATTATACATCCCAAGTCAGCACTGGGAGGAGGTTTCCATGGATTTAATCACAGTTTTACCGAAGTCTAAAGGAAAGAGTGTCATCATGGTGATTGTTGATAGACTGACCAAGTACGCACACTTTTTTTCACTCTCTCATCCCTTCAAATCCATCACAGTTTCCATCGCATTCATGGAGACAATTCAAAAGCTACATGGAAGCCCAAAGATTATTGTAAGTGACAGAGATCCCATCTTCACTAGACATTTTTGGATATAATTATTTTCTTGTTTGGGTACTCAATTGGCTCATAGCTCATTCTATCATCCTCAATCTGATGAACAAACCGAGATAGTGAACAAATGTCTAGAAGGATATCTTCGTTGCTTTGTCTCTAATAAACAAACACAATGGCTCAAATGGTTACCGTTGGCAGAATGGTGGTATAACACTTCCTTTCATAATGCAACAAAAATGACACCATTTATGGCACTCTATGGATACCACCCTCCTTCCATCACTTCTTCTCTAAAAGAAAAATCTAAGGTTCAAGCAGTGGAAGATCACATTGAGAATCAAAAACAATTTCTCCAAATATTAAGGGACAACCTGACCATGGCACAAAATCGCATGAAACAACAAACAGATCAACATCGTAGTGAAAGAAGTTTTGAAGTAGGGGATTGGGTATTTTTAAGACTACAACCATACAAACAAATGTCCCTCAAGCAAGCCAAGAAGGATAATAAATTATCACCAAAGTACTATGACCCTTATAAGGTGTTACAAAATATTGGTACTATGGCATACAAATTGGAGTTGCCTGCATCTTCACGAGTACACCCAGTTTTCCATGTTTCATGCTTAATGAAGGTTATATGTGACAAGATCCCAATTCAAACTATATTTCCAGAACTTGACAAGGAAGGAAAAATCATATTGGAGCCTGAAGCCATCACTAACACAAGAAGTCGCTAGCTAAGGAATAGATCCATTTCAGAGTATCTCATTAAATGGAGAAAACTACCGGCTAAAGATTCCACTTGGGAAGACGAGTCTTTTATACAGAAGCATCCAAAGTTACTCAAGCATTGTGGACAACACTTGTCTCAAGGGGAGGGACATATTAAGCCCTAAATAGTGGCACATTAACCCTTAATTGGGGCATATTACATTAGTAATGTTACTTTATTTATGTCGTCTTGGGTCCATTAGTTGTAATTGTACCTCCTAGTCTCCTCTATATACCAAGGAGACATTTTCATTTTGAATCATCTTGTATTTGGACATTTATGTGGGTATAAGGAGGTTCCCCCCTCGAAGAGGCTTATTATCTGAATTTCTCTCTTTTTCAAGGTGTTGAGTACTTATTCTGAGGTTTTTCTATGTTATATTGATATTTGGTTCTTAACATTTTTATTGTAGGACTTATGCTGGACATTCACAAACCATTGGTTCAACAAAATCTTGCATCACAGCCTGGAGCTTTGGATATTTCAATGGAGTTGGAAGCATCCCCTGTAAGAGACAGTGGAGGGATGGCATAGGTACAGATGCAGTTGGTTTCCCTGACAATTCAGTTGGCAGAACTCACAAAAGGAAAGGAGAAACAAAAACAAGTTTTGTGTACCAAGTGTAGGATCGAAGGCCACCAAAAGGATGAATGCCCAACATTCCTGCAGTACTTGGTGACTGGAGCACTGAATCCATTACTAGGAGGGGGGTACTCCGAGATATGTAAGAAATGGGGACACCATCCAAATAAATGTTTGTTACTGCAAAAGTATCAAAGTAACACACACTCAACAAAATGTTGCAACAGAAGGAGGTTGTCCACAATATAACAATCAAAGAGGCTTCAACCCAGGTAATAGAGGAAAATTTGTCAGAGGTCGAGGAAGAGGAAACTTTGGAAGAGGAGGAAGAGGGCCGATAATATTTTACAATTGTAATCAATCGGGACACTTAGCCTCTGACTTCCTAAATCTGTGTACAATGTGAACCTAATATATAGAACTAGACCATGCAACAAAAGAGTGTCCTAAACTAGTTGTGAAATGCCAGGCAAGAGGAAATTGGAACTATAATCCAAATTAGAATGTATCAAATATATCAGATGAAAAACGCAATGAAGGACCAAGAATAGTAGTTGTTACGTCCGGAGGAGAAAGAACACGGGCTGATGTGACAAATGGAGAAAAGAATATTGAGAAATGGGTAAGGAAGCCCACAAGTCATATGACAACATTTGACCCTCGACAGGAAAAGGAGACATATCAGAGGGAAAGAAAAGAGGTACTTGGACAGGATTGGGGAACATCAACGTCATTTGTGTCGTATTTCAATGAGTTCACTGTGCCAGAGAATCCAACTTGGAAGGTAAGAACTCTAAGAGAATTCTTGAGACGTTGTGTAGAGTTGATGAAATATGAAACTGCATTGAATGCCCTATATGAAATGATTGATCACTGCACAAATTGGGGAATATGATCTCGATAATGTTATCTTGGACTTGAGATTTGATGTGAATGTATTACCTAAATAGACCTAGGAGATGATGGGAAAACCCAAGCTGATCTAGTCTCTTGTTCATTTAAGGCTCGCGAATCAGCACAAGATAGTATTGATTGGTCGATTGATAGGAGTAACTGTGAACATAGATGGGGTTTGTAGTGTGGCATATTTTGAAGTAATTGAGATCATGGATGATATTTCACCATACCCAACACTGATGGGACTTGAATGAGACTTTGATAATCAGGAAATCATTAATCCGAAGAGGAGGGGGATTATATTTGAAGTCGAATATTTGAAAGTTACTGCACCATTGGACCCAACAGAGGAAAGAGATACATAGAGCCAGCAAGAGGAAATGACATTGACAACTTGTATAACACGACTGTGTGAATAGATGATTATGTAAATCCCACTGCAGATGGTGCACTGAGTTGGAGAATTATCAGTTCATGTGCATCAAATTTAGAAGAAGGTCTAGATCATTGGTAGTAGAGGATGCATAAAGTATCAACTAGATGATGTGCACGCATGACCTGATCCTTGTGTTGGATTGGAACAAAGTTATGCGATCCAACCAGGTATGATGGATTAAATTATATAAGATTGTTTATAAAGGCATTTGAGTTGCATTTACCCAAACAACAAAGGTTGTTGGCACTAGATGTTGTCCTAAAAGTGACTATATCCATATGGTGGGTTGCACACAAAGAAGGAATAGAATATTGGTCACATCGTAGAAGGATAATGCAACTAAGATTTGATGCCAAGGTAGAAAATATTGCATAGAAGTATACAAGGGAGAGTGATCCGGCAAGTGACTTCGAGGAGTGAAAAACCTTATGGAGTTAAATACCAGAGATAGAATGGATGCACATATTTATACATACACTGGATACAATTCCGAAGAACTGGCATATGGAATTGGAAATGCATAGAGAGACAACCAACTGGGATGAGTTGAATTAGATATTCAAGGTAACATTTACATTCAAACATGAATCCCCATTAATGTATACAAAATTATAGTCTGTTTGAACCAAGATCTTCTTAGAAGAAGGGTCAATGGAGGTGGTATCAGTCTGCGATGCGCACATAGTTTCTATGATTGTCCATGAGTTATTGGAATGTTACAATGCTTTTAAGGAAGAATAAGATGAAGAAGATCCCAGGAATGTGAAAATACCTGAAACATAAGGAGAATGGGTAGTAGAAAGACCAAAATTGAGTCTATTGCATACACACAACCAATAAATACACGGAAGGTAAACATTGGGATGACATAGAATCCAAAGTTTGTGCAGATAGGGGATTACTGGAGTGATGAGATAGTAGATAATATTGCACACTTGTTGCATGAATATCAAGACATATTCCCAACTACATTATTATAGATGAAGGGGATAGCTAGAGACTTAGGTGAGATGAATATTTCGTTGAAACCAAGAGCTAAGACAATGCAACATAAACCATAGAGGTTAAATACGAAGTACAAGGAGAAGGTGAAAGCCGAAATAGACAGGATGTTCGATGAAGGAATAATTGAACCGATGTTAGAATCATAATGGATCAGTCCAATGGTAGTGCAAGACAAGAAAACATGACGAATTAGGATTTGTGTGGATCTGAGGAAGCTGAATGATGCATGTTTGCATGACCAATTTCCAACATCGTTCACAGATGAGGTATTGGGGAACGTAGGATGCCAAGAGACTTATTCTTTCACAAATGGATTCTTGGGGTACCACTAGATAAAAATTGAGTAGGAAGACTGGTACAAGACTACTTTTCTGACAAAGTGGGGAAGTTATCAGTATACAGTAATTCCCTTTGGACTAAAGAATTCCTTTTCAGTGTTTTCCAGAGTTATGGTTGCAACGTTCAAGGAATTGATTCATAAGTTCCTTGAAGTATACTTATATGATTGGATTGTGTTTAGTCTACTGAAGGATCACATAGAAGTGATCGGGCTAATGTTGGATAGGTGTTGATAGTGTCAGATTTCATTGAATTTGAAGAAGTGTATTTTTTGCACACCCTTTGGATTTTTTTTGGGCCATGTAGTGTGCAAGCAGGGATTACTCATGGATCTGGCCAAGATTGCAATGATTCTATATTTGTAACTACCTATATCAGTCATACAACTTCGGCAAACTTTGTGTCACACATGATATTACAGGAATTTTATCAAAGGCTATGCGTAGATCACGTCACCTATGGAAACGTTACTGAAAAAGGAAGAAAAGTTCCAATGGAATGAGGATAGTCATAAGGGTTTGGACACCTTAAAGAAAAAACTAGTGACTGCACTGATTTTTATCTTTCCAGATTGGAACAAGGATTTCCATGTTCATGTAGAGGCATCATCCATAGTGTTGGGTCCAGTTCTATCTCAACCAAGGGAGGGAGACATAGATCACCCAAATGCGTTTTCAAGTAGGAATCTATATATAGGAGAGAAAAATTATACTACCACTAAACAAGAAGGATTGGAAATGGTATATGCACTGCAAAAGTTCAAACATTATTTATTGGGTTCTCACTTTAAGATGTACACAAACNGGGCTGGGGGAATATGTATATGGATATTTTTTCTTTAGTAATACGATTTTGAGGTTGTGGTGAAACCAGGGAAGTTGAATGTAGGACCAGATCATTTATCATGCATACTTTCAGGAGAAGATGCGGGAAATTTAGTTGATAACTTACCATATGCACAACTATTTGTAGTCAAAATGGTGGATGATTACTTTGCAGACATCGTGTAGTTTCTAAGTATAAGAATGGCCCCATCAGATATGACAGTTGCATAGAAGAAACAATTAGTAGTGAAAGAAACATATTATTAGTTGATTACAGGGAATTTATACAAGTTGGGTGTAGATGGAATATTGAGACGATGTGTGATGGAACATGAAAGATCGATGATACTCGCAGAAGCATATGGCAGGATTACAGGAGGACATTATGCAGGAAAAGTGATTGTGAAAAATATTTTATGCACAGGGCTCTGGTGGCCCACACTTCATAAAGATGCTAAGGAATATTGTCAGTCTTGTGATGTATGTCAAACAGTGGAAAATCCATCCAAGAGGGATGAAATTCCTTTAAATCCACAGGTTGTGTTGTAAGAATTTTACAAATGGGACATAGAATTTGTGGGGCCAATCAACCCACAAGCAATAAGATCAGGGGCAAGGTACATAATCACTGCAACAGAGTGTTTGATAAGATGGGAAGAAGCAACACCAGTCCTACATTGTAGCGCGAAGACTACTGTGTGATTTCTATTTGAGAATGCAATCACATGATTTGGATGTATGCACATATTACTTAGTTATCAAGGAACACACTTCTTAAATAAAACAATTTTAGCATTGAATGAGGAGTTTCAAATTCATCATCAGAATAACACCCCATATCATCCTCATGACAATGGGACAGTGCAAGCTTTCAATATAATCCCGGAGAATGCTTTGGAAAAGATCTACAACATAGGGAGAGATGATTAGGACTTAAGAGTTCTTGTAGTTTTATAGTCCTACAGGACAACAAGTGAAAAGTTGACAAGGAAGACAACTTTCAGGTTGGTCTATGGACAAGAAGTAGCGATGCCAATTGAGTTTATTCTACCTAGCATGCACATTGCAACGATCACTGATATTTCAGACTCATGTGAAGTAGAGGAGATATTGTCACAGTTGGTACAACTTGAGGAAGATTAGTTTGTCTTAAGTTTCCATCAGCAAGTTCAGAAGGTAAGAGAGAAGGCATGACGTGATAGACACATTAAACATAAAAAATTCCAAGTGGGAGACTTAGTATTAATTTCTGACAATAAGTTTATGCAACATCCAAGAAGTTTCAAATGCATTGGTTAGGACCCTATGTGATTCAACATGTGACAAAGGTAGGTGTTGCACAGTTGGAAACCTTGAATGGAGAATCTCTTAGAGGAATGGTGAATGGTATTCAACTGAAACTCTATAGAGATAGTCGACAATGTGTGCAGTAATTTGGGCTAGTTTGGAACACATGTATCATAGTAACTATACTATAGTAGGGAGGTAAAATACATAAAAATAAATAAAAAGTAGAAAAAGGAAGAAAAACAAATAAAAAGTAGAATAAGGGAGAAAACAAAATAAATTTAAAGGGAAACAAGAAGAAGTATCGTGTAGAAAAAGGATGTATCACACAGATAAAGGGAACAAGTAAAGTCAACTAAGTGTGCGCAAAAGTCTAGTGCGGGAAAATACAATTAAGGGCATTAAATAAAGGAAACAATGGCTACAAAGTGGTAATGATAGGTCATAAAGATGTCGTATAATCTTAAGTGGTTGTAGCCGTTGAAAATCACGACAGACTGGTAGTACGAGGAAAAAATCACACAATAGATTTGGTGATAAAGTTGCATTTATTTAACCATTCATAAACCACATTGGTGGATTGGAAAATTAGTTAAGGTGCGAAGAGACATGAATAGTTGGCAAGGAAGAAAAAAAATCAATTGAAGGTCAGCGAGCGTGAATTATTGTTACTAAGAGCTACATGAAAGCGAGAGTGAACCAAAGCAAACCAGAGTGACTCAGAGCCAAACTACAACCATACCATAACAACCACAAAGAAAGTAAAAGAGTATGTTTCATGAAACAATGGCCCCGAAAAAATTTGGAGCGCCATCAAAAGTGACACAGAAGCAATCGAAACACCCATCAGTTGCACTAGAGGTTGAGGAAACA
The DNA here is from genome assembly GCA_009831015.1 of Picea engelmannii. Lineage (NCBI taxonomy): Eukaryota > Viridiplantae > Streptophyta > Pinopsida > Pinales > Pinaceae > Picea > Picea engelmannii. The sequence goes on along the minus strand of ML818481.1, from coordinate 140,239 downwards.
ACTGGAGCTTCAACTTCATAAAAAAAAATTCACAGATATTATGTACCACCTAGAAAAGATAACGCACCTCAATTCAAAGTACTAGGAAGAAGAAGAATAATATGATAGGGATGAGGAAGAAATGGATGAGGGGAAGGGTAATGACCATAACAATGGCGTAGGAAACATGTCTATCCTATTAACAGAAAGAGCACAACAAACAATCCCCATGACAGGAGTGAAATGAAAATACAAGGGGAAGGAACCAGCAAGAGGTGCGTGCAAGAAGACGAAAGCACACAAGGTACCCCCGTATATAATTTGACCAATGGTGACATGAACTGAATCAGATACCAAGTACAGGATGTCACAGAGGACTTCATTAAGGAAGATACGAGGAAACAAATAACACAACACCAAAAGGTACAGGATCGATTGGTAGCATTACAATAGCTCTTGGAAGCATCCCAAATAACACCAAAGTGCATATTAGAGGGAGGACCATCCACAATTCCGGTGGAGGAAGCAGAGGTTTCTCATCCAGTCTTGACCGAGTTATCAGTTCCGCGCATAATATTACAAATAGAGATAGATGCAATAGAGTTCCTATCACTTGAATTGCAAGAACAAATGAAAGCACTGAGCCATATGAACATAGTGGTAACATGGATTCCTATAAACATATTACAAAGCTTGCAGATAGGCATATTGCATGAGATTAGACTCCATGCAGATGAAGCAAACCATGAAATGACCAAAGTAATAGATGAAAGGGCTCAATTGCAACAATAGTATGCAACCGCGCTACAACAAAAGAGAAAAGTCGAAGGAAAAGTGGAAGGAGAAATGAAGGAAAAGAATGAGGCAGAAGAGAGGGCCAGTAAAGCTCTAAAATAAAAGGACAAAGCTAAGGTAATGGCACCGAAGACACAAGAAGCCATCCAGAAGTCGTACAAGGAAAATTTGGAAGCACCAATAGTAGTAGAGGATATTATGGAATAACTGGTCTTAAAAATTGGCGAAGTCATCAAAGGTTTCCGAATGTGAATCGAGGACATGTAGTTGCACAGTAGATTGGGAACACCACCAGACAAACAAGAAGGAAGAGAGAGAATGACGATGAAAGTCCTAGCCAACATCAAGAAAATGGAGGAAGAATGTGCAAAACTCTGCAAGGAAAGCATGCAACTCTGGATAGAGTTGGTAGAGGATCCAAAGATTAAGGCCATGGAAGAAACGTTAAGGGAAGTGAAAGAAAAGGCCTAGATATATTCAGAGAGAATAAACACCCTTCCACTCGCCAAAAGAATGACAACCATTTCGGCATAGAGACAGACATACGTGGAAGTTAAAAGGATGAAGGATCAGTAGAAGATCCTCTAACAGTGCTTAGGATCACTAGAAGAAGACGCATTGAAGGTGATAGGAGAACTATCAACTACGTATGGAAAGGTGAAACAAGCAACACATGAAACAAAAGAAAATATTACATCCCTGACTGTGAAGGGTGTCGAAGAAATTATGGAAAATGAGGCAACAATAATAAAAGAAGTTTCAGTAGCTAAGGAAGCCTCCCAAAAGTTTATCAAAGCATGGAGGAGTGCACAATAGGACTAAGTGGCTTGAGACAAGCCATGGGTGAGTGTAGGGGGCCTATTGAAAGGCCATTGGGGGGAATATTATTCAGAAAAATCCTAAGTATGGAAGATGTGCACAGAAGAAGAATAAGAAGAAGGAAGATAAGGAAGGATTAGGAGTGTGCAATTGAGGCACAATCAGGTGTACAATGCGCATCAAGAACATAATAAAGTAAAGGAATAAAGAAAAGGAATAAAGCAAAGGAGAAAGCAGGCGAAAAGGAAGGATGAAAGGTCGATGTGCTAAATATAGAAGGACATGTAAAAGCACGAAGATTAGTAGTCTGAATGCGAAAGCAACATGCAGAAGGAAAATAAGGAAAATCAAGCCCAATCAGTGAGTCAACTTGAGTTATCCTGAGTTGTAATAGGGTTTTAGGGTGAGTAAAGTAGGGTTTTAAGCCCTAGAATTCATGTATAAATATGTAATGGGTTGGGATAATAGGGGTTCTACATACAAGGTTCCTCTCTGTTAGTTCTCTTCTGTGTTGTTTGAAAAGAGACTGATAGATTAGATTGAGAGGGAAATATTCTATGCATGTATGTTAAGGAGATGTTGTAGAGAAAGAGGTTTGCACTACAAAGCGGCTAGGCTAGATGAAGGAAAATACAACATAATGTATCTTTGTAAGCGCAGTGCGCAAGCCTGAGACAATTGCAAAAAGAATAATAAAGAATCCACCGATTGTGGATGTATTCCAAAGTTGGGTGAACCACGTTAACTATTGTGTTATTTTATTTTATGTGATGGATATTCTCTATATGCATGTTAGATTAACTCTTTTCCTTAAATGATGGTTTCACAATAATTATGGATGATACAGTAATTGAGCTATGTTGCAATCTGAAGTATAATGGTAATACATAATTGAATTCACTAAGTAACCTAAGAAGAGAAAATACAAAATAACGCGCAAAAAATAGATAAGTAAGAATAACAAGGATGATCACCTTCCATTCCCTCACTATTGCAGAAACTTGGTTCCTGTAGTCCCAATAGATGCCTTGGGCGAGACTTCACCTACATGCAGGTGATGCTGAAAGGGTCGTTGTATGAAAGGTTTTTGTTGGTCAATATAAATCGAACCTAAGGTCCTACAAACCACATGCATCTCCAATAATGATTCTCACCCTTCATAAGGAAATTATCAGCGTAGTGGATGAGGCTTATTCACAAGTACCCTATCCAGGGGATGAGTATCTAGACATGGTTGTGCCTTATAAAATTTGCGCATTCAAGGAGAAAATTCAAGAATTAGAGACACAAAATCTCGAGCTTCATGAGAAGCTCAAATGGTCCACCCTAGACAACCTAGAGTTACAACAAAATATAGTGGTTGTTGATGAAGCATTGTTCAAAAGGATGGAACAGATTGTCGACATTGCAAGTTTAGTTGAGTAAATATTCACTTTTGGACTCACCTCCAGAATGCTATGGAGGTCGGGGCCGTTGATGATCATATTCAGAAAAATCATGCCAAATTCATGCAATAACTGAAAGAAATATCATCCTTACCCCTATGAGAATTCCCAACGAAAATGACATCCATTACCACTAAGCTACAATAGATCAAAACAACCCATGTTGAACAACAAAAAATTTCTGACATCACATTAGAAGCGACAAGTAAAGAAGAGTGACACTACACTTAAATGGAAGTGATACACACATTAGCGACCCCTATGCTATCCCAAATGGAACTAATCAACCTCCAATATCTGAATGTTACCATGGCTGATAAAAAATACATTTGTCAGCTCACAGAGAGACTATAGGAGAAATTTAATGAGGTTTACAAGGACTTTCGACAATTTATCAAGGAAGTCATGGTAGTTGTCCCATCCACCTCCTCTCTCAAGCCATGAATAGCATCGGCACCTCAAGGACGAGCCAACTAATAGTGTTGGGGGGCCTATTGGAACCATGCAAGGTTTTGGGTTAGTTGTGCATGCCACATATTATCACTATGCGCGCATATACACTATGTGGTGCAAGGAAGATCAACAATTGCATCGACCAAAGGAATAAGGCATGCGTCAACCAAGTTTTTTATTGCGTGCAAAGGATCTAGAAGATATCGCGTGCAGACCAAATATGAGAATATCTTTGGGATTATTCCTGAATGATGAATGATAACATCTTGAAGGATCGTGGGAAATATTATGGATGAGCTAGCAAGTTAGTTAGGATTTCCATGCTCCAAGGACGATACATAGGATGCATGTAGACAAAAGAAGCGTGTGGATTTCGTTATCACTAAAGAGAGTGGAGAAGAGAAGAAATTGATGGAGCTCCAAAGAAAAAGGAGCAGACAAAGTCAAGTGAAAAAGAGTAAGAGAAGTCCAATTGTTTAGTCTAGTTATGTATGATTTTTGTATGAGTCTTGTCTAAGTTTTGAACAGAGTCAGTTTTGGTGTGGAAAATGAACATAGAGCACATAGAACAATGTAATGGAATGAGTGTGGAATGAAACATAGTGCATAAGCATAGTTCTATGTGATATGAGTCTATCTCTGTATGCATTTTGGAACTAATGGAAATAATACAAAGTCATGATTCTTTTTGCAACCTGATATGTGTTTTATGAGTTGAATGGATGTTTTTCTAAATGGTTCATTCTTATTACCATGTAAATGGATTATGAATAGATGAATTTATAAAATCATGAGATTTTTCCTTGTATGCAATGTCCCTTCACATCTGACATAAGAACATATGGTCTATGTGATTCACATGGCATCTCAGGTGAGACCTTCTTTATTCCTCGACTAAAGATTGAATATGGCAACGCCTTGGTGTTTTGTTGGTCAAATATTGACAAACCCTGGGTCTTCAACCCCCCAACAATAGGAGAGATGCACGCCAAAATATACATAGTTATGATAATGTTGGCATTAGATCTATGTTGAAGAATGAAATGGATCGAGCATCTAGACATGATTGATCACTAATCTAACAAGTAAATTTAAGATTTTCCATTTCCATTATAAAATTTATCTTGATGGAATTGAAAGGAGAATGTGTTTTTTAAAATGTTTTTGTCTCCTAGACAAGTTGTAACCTTTTTCAGTGTTAAGACATCTCACACCAACCATTATTCCCTTTCTCACTAGTAACATTTTTCTAAAACCCTCCCTCATAGAATCCATCCATTTATTCTAAGTCTAACAAACATAGAAAATCGTTTACATATTGAGTTTGTACGTCACAGAAAAGTGCACTGAAGGTATGCCATGATAGCTACCCAAAAAAATTTGTCAGTTGAATCATGTCATCAATTTTGTATGCAATTGGGAATTATAGATAAATTGTTCGTATAGATAAATTGTATGTCAATGTACTTTATCAAGTCCCATTGTAATCTAACGGAATACGATTTGATTTGTTTGTTATGGTTGAAAGGTTAAAAGAAATAATGTGAACAATAACGAGCATGCATGTGAGAATATTATTGAAATGAAAGTGTTTATATATGTATCCAACCTGTCGGATATCCTAACAACACAACCATCATCATATTTAGGAATGGTATATGGATTAGCACAATTTTTTTGATCTAATACAATAGAAAACCATGTGAACTGCAAGTTCAAAACTTCTATTTATAATGACTACGAGAAACATTCATTGTAGTGGTCATTCATTGAGATAAACCATTCCCTTTTGTTTCCATTTTGGGGCAGCATTCACTTGAAAGTTTATGTCTATCTTTAATTTTTTTCTAGTTGGTCACTGTAATGTTTTTTAAATTTTTGTTTAGTTTTTTTCACAAGTTTTTATGCATCATTGTTATTTCTAGTTTAACAACTTTCTAGTACAATGAACTATTTTTTTAATGTACCAGTATGTTTTTATCATGATTACTAGTTACATAAAAGTTTTAGTTAATAAGGACTCCTCCAAAGAGAAACAAATAAATGAATAAAAACAAGGAGTACAATAAGAGAAAAAGAAAAGTCTTGATATCACTACCCCTGAAGAAAATAGGCTTGAGTCTCCCAATACTTTCTCTTCTGAATATGTATCTCCTAATAAAGTTGAAAGAATTGAGGCAAGTGATCTCGATCATGAAAGAGATGATAGGAAGATGAGGATGATTAAGCCTATCCTCAATTCTTCAAAGTATATATTACTTATTACAATGTGCTTGCTTTCTATCTAAGTAGTCATGAAAACCTTTAAAAGGATGGTTTTTGTAAAATGTCTATAAGAATTAATGTTCATAACCTTTAATAGAAACTTGTATAAAGTAATATCTAGTTTTTGTACAATATTTATATAAATTAATATATTTTTTCTCAAAGAAAGATCTTGCATTGTATATTGTTGTTATAAAATAATAGATATTGTCTCATTGGCTCCACACTAACATACAAGTCATGGATATCCTCAATAAAAAATTTAGGACAACATTCTAAGTTTACATGATCTATCTTGACACACATACATACACACTCTAGCTCATCGAGAAGATGACATTTTGTTATGAACCAATGCCTTGAGAATGATAAATATTCAATGAATAAAAATCCACTTCGAGGGGGAAACCTCCTTTTACAATATATTCAATGTACAAGATGAGAAGATATTATCCTAAGACTACGTCTCCTTGGTGTATATATATATATATATATATATATAGGAGACAAAGATTGCAATTATAATGAAAGGGTACAATGAAGGGTTCTAGCCTACATACAAATATAACACTAGAAATGTAAAAAATTAGTATCTAGGGATTAATAAGGGGTTTTATACTTAACATGGGCCTTTTTCTAGGGATTAACATGCCCCTCCCACTCAAACAAGTGTTTTCCTCAACACTTGACTACTTGTAGGTGTTTCTGCAAGAATAAATCATCTTCTCATGTCACCTCTTCCACTGGTAGGTTCTTCCATTTGACGAGGTACTCAGTAACTTCTTGATTTCATAGCCTCGTAATCCTTGTTTCAAGAATTCTTTCTAGTTCTAGTATGATTTTCCCTTCTTCATTGATCTTTCGTAAAATAGTTTGGACTATGATATTTTCACTGATTACCTTCTTTAAGCCATAAACGCATTATAGGGGCCATAATATTTGGGTGCTAATTTATTGTCCTTATTTTTTTCTTGAGGGACATTTGTTTATATGGTTGTAACCTCAAAGATACCCAATCCCCTACTTCAAATTCCCTTTCACTACAATGTTGATTTGCTTGTTGTTTCATCATATTTTGTACCATAACCAAGTTGTCCTTGAATAGTTTGAGAACCTCTTGTTGGTGACCTATGTGGTCCTCCATTTCATGAATATTTGTAGTCCCTTTCAAGGGAGATGTGATGGATGAAGGATAATATCCATAAATGTCCATAAATGGGGACATTTTTTATGATGGAAGGATGTGTTGTAACACCATTGTACCAAGGGAAACCACTTGACCCATTGTGTTTTTTTATCATATGCAAAGAAATGAAGATATCCTTCTAGAAATTTATTCACAATCTCATTTTCCCCATCACATTGAGGATGGTAATCTTAGTTGTGAGCCAATTGAGTACCCAAGCAAGAAAATATTCAGTCCAAAAATTTCCAGTGAAAATTGGATCTCTGTCACTTACAATAATCTTGGGGACTCCATGTATATTTTGAACCATTTATATGAATTTTGCGGCTACTGTACTTTCTTTAAAAGGATGAGAAGGAGAGTAAAAATGGGCATACTTTGTCAGTCGATCCACTACTTCCTTGATGATAGTATTTCCTTCAGATTTGGGTAAACCTATAATAAAATCCATTGAAACTTCTTCCCAACATAGACTTTCTATAGCTAATGGTTGTAGGAGACCTAGTGTATTGATTTTCTCTCCCTTATTTTATTGGCAGACCTCACATTCAGAAGAAAAAAAAATTTGAACATCAATTTTAAGAACTTCCCAAAAAAATCCTTTTTGATCTTGTGGTAGGTCTTCAAGAAACCTGAATCTCCTCCTATAGGAGAAGTGTGAAATTCTAGAAGGACCTTATGTTTGAGTTGGGAATTCTTACATAAATATAGGTGATCATGATACCATAGAAAACCATTCTTCCATAAAACTTTATCTAATGCATTGGGGTCCTCTTGTAGTTTTTGAATTATCTTGCATACCTCTTGATATTTATTTCATTTTATCTTTACTTCTTCCACCCAATCAAATTGTGGAATAGAAATAACACATAGTGAACCCTATGTTTCTTATTCTTTCCTTGAAAATTCATTTGCCACAATATTGTCTTTTCCTTTCATGTAGATAATTTCAAAGTAATAACCTAGAATCTTTGTAACCCATTTTTGTTTTTCTTATAAAGATAATCATTGCTCCAAGAAGTACTTCAAAATATCATGATATGTTCTTACTTTGAATTATCTTCCTATTAGGCAAGGGCCTCATTTCTTAATTGCATGTAGTATGACCAACATTGCTTTTTCATAAATGAGTTTGAGTAAGTTTTTTCCTTTAAGTTGGATTATTTAAAAGGAAAGATGCCTTCCTTATTTGATTAAAACTACACCATTGTGAGTAAGGTTTTTCCTTTAAGTTGGATTATTTCAAAGGCAAGGGGCCTTCCTTATTTCATTAAAACTACACCATTGTCATGGCCTAAGGCATCACCTCCACAATAAATGTTTTTTTGAAGTCATGTGTGGCTAGGACATGAATTGTACACATAACATCCTTAAGTTTTTCAAAATATTTGGTTACTTATTGAGTCCAATAAAATGTTTTGTTTCCTTATTTAATAAAGTTGTCAGTGTTGGATTACTGAGAGGGGGGGTGAATCAGTAATAGTGTAATTATAATCATTTTTCTTCAAATGTTATATCAATGTAGAATTATTATCCAATAATGAGCAGTAATAAATAAACAATCACACACATACACAGTACACCAGTGTTTTACGTGGAAACCCAAATCGGGAGAAAACAACATAATGCTTTTTCTTATATGTCTTGAAGAATTACATTCATTGGAAGCACCAACTTCCTTTGTTTTCCAACTGCAATTGGGAGGAGGCTCCAACCCCCTAGTTTTTCAGGCTACAAACTGAGGGAAGCTCCAACTCCCAAATTCGTTGGCTACAACCAGAAGGAGGCTACAACCCCTAATGTTCTCTGGCTAAAACTGGAAGGTGGCTACAACCACATGTCCTTGCTCCATCCTGCCACCCTAAAGTAGAAGTAGAATGATGGAACCACTGTCACACTATCACTATGAGATATATTGTTGTAAATCTGTACCAATAAATCTAAACCATACATCAACCATGCATCAACCTGTACCTCAACCTGTAATCAACCTGTACCATAAACAAGTGCATCAACCATGCACCAACCTGTAATCAACCTGTACCATAAACAAGTGCATCCAACCATGTACCAAGTATGTACCAATCATGTGT
>ML818481.1:66389-81371 GCA_009831015.1 Picea engelmannii | reverse complement strand
TACTGATGAAAAAACAGATATTTTATATCTATTCACCGGCCAGAGTTGGGGATTAAACAATATCACTAATTTGTATCATTAAATTTGTCCTCATCGCACATGCAGAAGTCCACATGTCAATATTGCATTAAAATTTGTCCTATACTAAGTAAGAGTCCTTTGAATATAGAGTTGTCGAGATTTAAACATTTTTGAAATGGAACTTTATGTAATGGAGTCATATGTATACAATACATTGAGGTCATATTGTAGTCCTTTTGGGAATTGTAAGAATTACATGAAGGATAGTAGTCTAGTCGAGTTTGAGTTGAGTTGAGTCATTCAAATTTATAGTCGAGTTTGAGTTGAGTTGAGTCATTCAAATTTATAGTAGAGTTGGAGTAAGAGTTAACATTTCAAGTATAAAAATGATGGAATGTTTTCAATGAAAGTGTGAAATTGAGTTAATCGAATCAAACGAAAGGAAGAAAGGAAGGGGTTAAACCTGCATCTTCAAGGCAGGTGATCCCCTCCACCTATGTAATGTAAGTTAGTCTTTAGCTGATAATATTGGTTCCTTGTCGGCATCAGTAAATACCCAATCGACAAGGCTTTATTGAGTCTTTAAAAGTTTGGTACCAACAAAAGTGTCTTTAGTTTTCCATTGAGTTGTTGAGTCAATTCATTATCATGCAAAGTCATAGTTTAGTCATAGAAGAGTCATCCTAAATACCCAATCAACAACGCTTTATTGAGTCTTTAAAAGTTTGGTACCAACAAAAGTGTCTTTATTTTTCCATTGAGTTGTTGAGTCAATTCATGATCATGCAAAGTCATAGTTTAGTCATAGAAGATCCATCCTTCATATAAAATGCAGACTCCATACATTTTCCAGAGACATGAAAGAATAATGAAAAGCAACGACTTAACATAGTGAGAAAAAAAACATTGAGCATGTTGAGCATTGATTAAGGAAATCACTTGCAACAACTGAGTGACTAGATTAAACAATGATCAAGAATTTTGCAGCAGTTGATTTGAGCACATGAGCAACATTGATCATGGAATTTTTGTAGCATTTGAAAGCATCCAAGAAAGAGACATCTCATAAAAGACACACACACACAAGATGATGGCACACGAATGATTGAAATGATTGATCCCCTTGGTAAAAGAGTTGTAGAACAGTCCCTTGGGTCATGACAAAGAAAGTAGAAGAATGGTAGAATTGGATGATGCCCAGACCCTCGTCGATTCCATAAAAGGAACCCCTAGGAGCGATAGATCACTAAAGCATCCCTAGAGAGTGATCGACAATTCCTGGGAGGAATACAAACTTGCAAGTTAGTATGGCATTCACTGGCACCCTTCAAGAAATCGACAGAGTCAATCATATGGAGTTCGAGGAGTTGGGATATGCGATATGCAGTCATTTAGATCCATTGGAAACCAGTCACTGTAAACCTTGTATACGTGTATCCTCCTATACAACTGGTGGTTGTTGCGACTAATTTACCTATGTAGACTAGTATGCATGGTTGAGGCACATTAAGAATACTTCTACAAGAGTAGATATCCATGATGTTTTTTCACACTTACTCGGGACAAGTAAGGAATTGAGTGTGGGGGAGATGTTGGGAGGCCTTTTAAGCCCTTATAATCCATCATACATTATACACTACACATTAGTATAATGAATATATGTGTAATGACGTACAAAAAAATCGTAATGAAGGATTAGTTGGAGTGGGTACAACTGCTCCAACCATCTCTCTATTGTACAAATACTCATGAAGATGAAATACAAACTCGGATGAATATCCTTCACACAAATATCTATCTCTCTTCTTGAGTATGTGTGTCCCCCTATTATTCCTCTTATAATGTAGCTCTCTTTTGTTGAATTCCTACTTCGAATCCTTGGAATACAACAAGGTCCTAGTTGGAAGCATTGTATCTAAAAAAATAAAAATGGACTTAACATTAAAAATCTATTTTTATCCATCTTTCATAGATTTTAATAGTTTCAAATCTATAATTCACTTGATAAAAGAAAAAGAATGATGCTTTAAAAATAGAGCACATTTATTTTAGCTTTGAAAATTTATGAAAATAAATTTCATTGATTTTATGAAAAACTTGAAAAAAAAAAGTTTCTAGAAAAATACATGATGGATTTGATTATAGTTTTTCTAAGATTAGAATTCAAATAGTGTCAAACCAAGTTTTAGACCAACTTTGTCGCTCAGATAACCCAAAAGTGTAACAAAAAATTGACGAATGTGAGCCAAGTAAAATTAGTTGGTCTTGTAAGAAAAATTGCGAAAATATTAGTTATCATGGCTTAAACAGGTGGAAAGTTTAAAATCTAGGTGAAATGGTTATCGGAGGATTTTTTTTATCTTTCCATGATTTTTACTTTTAGATAGAGCAAAGTTTGATTTCGCTTTAATGAGCATGCTTATCGGAGTGATTTTGAATTTTTAGATCGGTGAATTTTGAAACTTTTATGAGAGCATGATCATAGAAAAAATTATCTTTCAAATCAACATAATTTCAAACTTTTAATAATGTAAAGTCAAACTGCACTCCAATGATCAGAGAAAAATTCAATTTTTAAACAAAATCTGTCAGAGTCAATTTAAAGTTTTCACTACAATGTGATCAGAGCATATTTTAGAAACGAAAGTTTAAAGTGTACTTTGATGTATAAATATGATCAATAAAAAATTTAACTTTTCATAAATAAACTTATTCCTCTAATAAAAGTTTAAAATCTCTTGCAAAGACTTGGAAAATGGACTTTTTTTTTTTCTTTTTTCTTTTTTTAGGTCTTAAAAACATTTTAAGTTTTTCTTGTCAAATAAGTTATAAAAAAACAATTTTTCATAAATAAACTTATTCCTCTAATAAAAGTTTAAAATCTCTTGCAAAGACTTGGAAAATGGACTTTTTTTTTTATTTTTTCTTTTTTTTAGGTCTTAAAAACATTTTAAGTTTTTCTTGTCAAATAAGTTATAAAAAAACTGAAAATGGTTATTCAGTATTAGTTCTACAAAAATGTCTGCTTATTTATTTTTCTTAATTTATACAATTTTGACAAAATGCTTATTAAAATACACAAATTATCTCCAAAAAATCATGTATCATTATGACTAACTATGAACACATACACACTCAAAAAAACATTATACATATTGAATGAAATTTGAAGCATAATATTTTAAGTTTCAAATTATAAAAAATGAATATGTATAAATGTGTAGAATTAGAAAATACATAATCTCCAATTGGAATCACTCAATTAGTCGAGAAATGAAGCTTGGGCATGTATTTTAATGAAGCAAGGTAATTTTGACTAGCTTCAGTGAAATGCACACTAGTCCTTCATTACAAATCCAAATTGAATAATTCAATTTGGAGAGTGCATGTTTACTCATTACAAAACTTATTACAATTTTGTAAATTTTAATTTGACACAAAAATTTATGTTCTACGAAAAAACTCCAATTTTGAATATTTTTTTCATAGAGTAAAAGTCAATATTGAGCGCCCCCAAGAAATGTGTTAAACCTTAGACAAAGCCCCATGTTAAGTATAAAACCCATTATTAATCTATAGATATTGAATTATTACATTTCTAATGCTATATTTGTATCTAGGCTAGAACCCTTTACTGTACCCTTTCATTATAATTGCACCTTGTCTCCTATATGTTTACCAAGGAGACCTAGTCTTAGGATCATCTCATCTCATCTTGTACATTGAATAGATTTTAAACATAGGTTTCCCCCTTGAATTGTATTGTTATTCATTGAATTTTTATTATTAACAAGGCATTGGTTCATAACATTTGGTATCAAAGCATCGATCCTATGGTTTTGCTTCTTCAAACGAGCCATCATGGAATTTTCACTATAACTTTTTCTGGGATGATTCAAACAACAAAAATTGGAGGTTACTCGCGAGAAATATATGATAACTTCTGATAAAAAATTCATGTTTTGTTTCGTTATACTTACAGATATATATCCTATGGAAGATAGAGTTTTTGACTCGTCCTGAAATCAGTTTTAAACAATTCATCTTGATACTTGTGCTATAACATTTTTTATAGGAAGTTTTAGATAGAGAAATTGTTATGATACTGAGAAAATATATCAAGGAATAGGTGGTAAAAATTTTAGGATCTAGTTCATTATATTTTCAGATATATCTTCTCAGGAAGTTACGAGTTTGCGACTAGTCTTGAAATTAGTCTCAAATGGGCCATATTTTTATTTTATCTATAAAAACATTTCGGTGAAGTTTCAGACTAAAATTTTCTGAATGCTAAGAAGACATAACAAGTTATATATGGAAAATGTTTCATAATTTTAATCATTACAATTTGTGAGATATATCTTGTGGAAGATGGGGTTTTTACTAATCCTGAAATTAGTCTTAAACAAATCATTTTGGTATTTGTGCTATAACATTTTATCAGTGAAGGTTCAGATTGCGAAATTTTCAATAATTTAAGAAGTCATATCATAGTACTAAAAGATAAAATTTTAGACTCAGAAGGGTTCAAACTTCAGATATATATTAGGACAAAGGTCAACCACCTAGACACACTTCAAATTAAGGGTTTGAAAGGTACACAACTTACAATTGACATAACTTTTGATTGGAAGATCTATTTTTTATAATTCAAAATTTGTGATAAAGAAGAATAAAAGAAGAATTATTATTTTCGCACATGGCTTCAAATGTTCCTCCAAAATTTATTTCACCAACTAAACTTCCAAAGAGATCAACCACGACTCAATAAGAAAGAGAAGAAACTTTTCATCTGATTGAAAAGGTGGAAAAGAAGATGGATGGAAATAGGAAAGAGATGTAAAAGTAAATGGATGAAAATTGGGATCATATGGAAAATAATATGTTATAATTGAAAAATTCCATGACCTCCCTCATCTTACATGTTCCATTGAGAGACTTCCTAAAGGAGATATCAAAATGCAAGGAAATCGTGAAAATGTAGAGGAAATAAAGATTGAGTCTCAGAATCATGATTATTCATCACTTCAAGATCCACATCATAGAGGTTTAAATGTGGCACCAAGGAAATACTTCATTCCAAAGATATATTCGAGAAATTTTGATGGTAAAGATCCTATAACATAGATATTCTAGATGGAGCAATTCTTTGATCTACACTAAGTGTCAAGCTTACAAAAGGTACCTATTGCATCCTTGTATTTAGAGAATGATCAATTTGTTTGGTATCGATGAATTTGTGAAAGAAAAAAGAATTCTATAATCGTGTGGTTCATTTTTATGGATGAATTTATATCACAATATGGGGTTATTAAGAGAAATACATTATTTAGTCAGTTGATAAATCTTCGACAAAAGGTCCAATTACAAATCACATTCAACAATTCCAAAATCTTAGTGTCAAGGTAAAGAACATTCATGAGTATAATTTGTTAGATCTCTTTATGGACACTTTAAAGGAGAACATTAAACATGAGGTGCATCTCTTCAAACCTAAATCCCTGGAGCAATCTTTTAGTATGGAAAGCAAAGCGAAAAACAAAAATATGGCTAATAGAAGGGTAGCCACTAATATCTATAGAGAGCACCATGTTCCCTCTACTTAGCTTCACTCAACCGACAAGGTTGACACCTCAACAAATGGATGAAAAAATAGAAAATGGACTATGTTTCAATGGTGACAACAAGTACAATAAGGGGAATAAATGCAGTGAGAAGAAATTATTCTACATAGATAATGAAGAGGAAGAAGATCAAGAATTGGAACCATGACAAGATCTAGATCTAGAAGAGACTAATCCAACGATATTTTTTCATGCATTGGTCAACATCAATACTCCAAAAACCCTCAATATACCATGATACATCAGAAAGAAAAAGGTAACAATGTTGATTGATTTCGGTAGCACCTATAACTTCATCAATTAAAAATTAGCAAAAGATCTCAATTGCTTTGTCTTTCCAGCACCATAGTGTCAAGTAATGATTGCAGATGGAGGCACCATAAATTTTTCTAGGAAGTGGCATAGTATTAAGTTCAATATGGGAGTGTATTTATTAGATAGTCCCATGTTTTCCATCCAAATGGGTGATGTTGATGTTGTATTAGGGGTCCAATGGTTACAATCATTGGGAACAGTGGCCCTTAATTTTCAAGATATTTTCATGAGATTTTCCTCAGAAGGTAACAAAATTGAGCTTAGAGGTATATAAGGGAAACCTTGTAAGGTGATAAGCTCAAATAACATGAAAAAATTACTCAAAAAGGGACACCATGTTGTAATTGCACAATTGTGCTCACTAGATGTTAAAACATATATATCCTTTGATCCAATGGATCTCCAAATAGTTATCAACAACCATTCCAAGGTATTTAAAGTGTAATACCCCAAGACCGAGCCCCAGTTGAATTGTAAACATGTTTTATAGGCTGGTGATCTAGATGATTATAATCTAGGAGGCTTATGTGATGATTAGATCGGAGAGCCTAGATGCTAAAGGCCAATGAGCCTATTTTTGTATACATAAACACTCATATCATTAATTTAATACATCGCTGCATGTAAACCAACCACGATAAAAGAGTATGGGGGACTAAACTCCTCTAGGAAGGGAAAGGGGGGGGATAAGAGCCTAAGAAAGGAGCTAAGATAGAGGGCTTATCTCTAAGGGAATATTATATTATTATTCCTAAAGACTAAGGAAAGGATAAATCTCATATTATCCTAAGTTAGTATGTGAAGGGGAATGATCCACAAGTGGAGAGGAATGAAATCCTGGAGGGCCATGTGGCAATCAGGGCGCATGGAGTTATATGTAGGGAAAATTAGTTCATTGGGCACCATGCTCCCCATTCACCCTCATGTTTTTCACAAATTGACCAATCTTCCATCATTTTCACTCCAAGGCCTCCATTGGTTGACCTTGACATCATTCACGCACTCCTGGAGACTGCATGCACTCTTGAGCTACCTGTACCCTTCTTGTTATCAATAGTAACCCATATCCCTCCTGGGATGCACAATGCACCTATACTTACCTGAGCCAGTGCTGTACATTTATGTTGTGAGCAACACCTGTTCCATACCCGTTTTCTGTTGTTTCCTTCACCTAAACCTATACCCGGTTGACTAGATCACTTGATTGAAGAAGCGGGTTGTCAGGCCTGTGGGATTGAAGAGACAATTTGTCAAGTCTGTGAGAAACTCTCTCCAAGTGAGAGAATTGTTGGGAATTGAATTCCGGAAGGAGCCCAAATACAAATAAAGTGCTCCGAGACTTCATGTTCGACCTCTTGTTGAAGCTCTGGAAGGGAAGTGAGGTAGTCGAAGGACTGTGGAGTAGAGAAGGGGAACAGTTCCTAGGATGGGACAAACATGTGGGGAATGAGAGGTTGTAGGCTGGTAGTTTGAGTTGGCTACTAGGACGAAATCCTTTATGTTGTATGTATTGTCTCAGTCTAGCTAGGAATCTGTTTTCCAGGTGGAATTTAGTCCCAGATCGGGGGTGACCCACTGCTGAGAATTCTGAGAAGTGTGGTCTAAGTCTGGGAGGATAGTGGAAGGTCTGCACACAGTTGATGGTATTCTATAAAAGATAAGTATCAATTGTATATGAATTACATGTTGTGTATTTATATGTGTGTTTATGTTTATGGGATTTTCCTTTGTATGTTGCATTATACTTTTACTAGTATTTCCACATGAATCTGTGTATTTGCATAATATGTTTGTATGCTTAATTTATATATGTATATAGAGATGAAATTATTTTTTTTAGTAAAGTGACATGGATCGGGCCTGGGTGGTCTGGGGATGTTACAATTTATAAAGTTCTACATGAGTTTTTGTGTGGCATAGTCCAACGAGTCTAAAGTTGGGTGTGCTATAATATGGTATCTGAGCTCCAACTTTCAACACTAAGCCTAGATGGGCCATGTAAGTGGAAATTGAAGAAAAATTTTCACAGAGAGTTGTTGTAGAAATGGACAAAATTCTAGTTTCAAAGCGTCCATGAGCACCAAGAGGGCATTGAGAGCACACTGTAACTGTGTTTGAAATCTCAGGAGGTGTAGTAGTTAGGGAGACCACAATGGTCGTAGGATTTATTTGGGAAGGGTCTGAATCCTTCACAGCCGTTAGATATGGGAAAAGGAGCGGGGCGGTTAACCCCCTCAAGTTGTTCGGACTTCGTTGCTTCATAAATTTTTAAGTATTTGACAGAAAGGAGGAAAAAATTCCCAAAGATTTGAATTCCCAGAGTGAATCTACACCGTATATTATTTGGGAGAAGGCAGGTTGTTGGATCCCCCAAGTGGTTCGACAGTTAGACACTCTAGGGAAATATGGTTGTGGTTGCATGGAGTGGAGTTTTCCCTGAAGTCTCGAAGTCTGGGACCAATCCAGATCATTCATGTTTGGGGAAACATGTCCACATATTAGGAAGTGTTCATAATTTTGGCATTCGGTAGTTCGGGAGTGGGGTGGTGATCAACAACAAAAACTTATGAAGCCTGAAGCCTCAAAGTGTCGGTGTGGAGCACAGTTTGAAGAGCTAGCCACTTTGGTGTTCAAAGTAAAAGTTGTGTTGTGATAATAAGTCCTCCAAAGCCCGAAGCTCTGAAGAGCTGGAGTAACAAATCTCTAGAGAAGCGCTCAGATGAGAGTTTGCTAGTTTGGCATTCAGATGTTTTAAATTGTTTTAGTGTGAAATCCTCTAAAGCCCAAAGTTCCAAAGTCCTGGAGCGCCAAAGTCCCGAAGATCTGGGGAGAACATGTTCGAAAGATTGGTGTTCGGGAGATTTTTAGTGTTACGTTTGGAATTTTTCTGAAGTCCCAGAGCCCCGAAGTTCTGAAGCTCTGGAGAACATTGTTCGAGAGTTCGGAAGTTCTATGTTCAGGTGTTTTGATGTGTTCTGGTTTGAGATCCTCTAAATTTCTGAAGTCTGGAAGTCCCGTAACGCTGGAGTGACATGACATGCTGACGTCATCGATGGTGATGTGGACCCACTCTAAGCATTCCACGTGTCATCTTGTTTCATTCTTTTCATAGACCTTTTGTGTGAATTAGAACTTGACACATGTCACTCGTCGATTGGGCCACGTGTCATCTCCATATTTTGACACATAGCACCTTAGGTGCGTAGTGCTAAGAATACCCCGATAGTTTGGAAATTCAATGTTCGAGATTTTTCAGGTGCGGAGTTGTAAAGACCTCTGAAGCGCGAAGCTCTGGAGAGCCTCGCCGGGAGTCAGGAAGTTCGATGTTCAGGAGAAATATGGTGTGATATAGAAAGATCTCTCGAATCTCTAAAGCAACGGAGCCCCGAGGCTCCGAAGATGTAAAGTGTAGGAGTTCTCCAGTTCTACGTTCAAGGGAAATAAGGTGTTAATTTAGAGGATCTCCCAAAGCCCGAAGTTGTGAGGTATCAGAGCCCCGAAGCTCGAAAGAAACATATGTTTGGAAGTTCTCCAATTCGACATTCGGGGGAAACAAAGTGTGATGAATTTGAAACCTCCAAATCCCAAAGTTCTGAAGCTCAAGAAAAGCGCCTTTAAGTTATGCGCTTGGTCATAGCCCATGGTCACATGAGATTGGGGGCCGAAGAAAAATGGTTAGTGCTCAAAAATTGATTTTAAGGACAGAAATGGGCTTAGTAAAGGAGCCCGTGGGGGTTTTTGATTTGTACGAACCTGCATTGGAAGGAAATCACAGGAGCCTATGAACCTTGAGAGAGGACTCAACATGGGTCCAAGAGATAAATTGACTTCCAAAGAAGATCACTTGTGTAAGGATTGGCCTCACAAAAGGGACAAATGTTTTAGATATCCATAACTTTATGCTCAAGACTCAGAATTGAGCAAGGGATCAGTCATTGGAAAGATCTTGGAAAGTAGAATATAAATTTTCACCCAGAAAATTGAGCTGAACAATCAATTTCTTAGAAAATCAGAAGAAAAAATGTTAATGTATTATTGAACCAGAGTGGTTCATAATTTCATGAAATTGTTGAGTCAATTAGCCTGACAAGTTCTGTTGACTGCACATTTTGCAGAGTTAACAACAAGTAGATTAGAACCGGATCAACACAGAGTGTAGAGGGATGGAAGAGACACATGGGGCTTACATCCAGGAAGACGATATCACAGGGATGGATGTCCATATGTGTATTGAAGGAACAAACTCAAATGGACATGGAGAAGGAAAGGAATAAAACATGAATATGGTAGAGACAATTAAAATTTACAAAAAGATGTCCAAAGCCATTATTCTTCACATGAAGAAGGAAGAATTGCTATCTATAAGCTCAAGGGAAAGGCATCCATGTGGTGGGATCAAATTGTGCAGGTGCAACACATTAAAGAGAAAAATGTTACTTGACTAAGATATACTATGACAAGAAAATGAAAGAGTTATTTGAAATAAAACTTGGGAGTATGACCATAGATRAACATGAAAGAATATTTTTAGAACTGTTGAAGTATGTTTCTTTCATCAAGGATGAGAYAGTTAAGATTCATAGGTATWTGAGTRGATTTCCATCATTCATTAGTGAKAAAATACAATATGATGATCCCAAAACTTTGGAGGAGACCATAAGGTAAGCTAAATGCCTATATGATCAACATAAATCAAGGCCAACTTTCCAAAAATATTGGGAATATAAGAATACATATGAACTGGAATAGAGGAAGAAGGGAAATGATCTACCATTCTTTAGAAATAGTCCTCAGGGACAACCAACTTCTAGAGAACCCAGAACAATTGAGACAGGGGGGAAAAGGCCAAGGAAACCACCTATTCAATGTTGGGGTTGTAAAGGATATAATATGTATAGAGATTGTCCTCAAAGAGGTGAAAAAGTGAGAACTATTCATAATGTACAACAAGATAAAACAATGGAGGACATGGGAGTAAATGTATCAATTATCTATGCAGCCCTGGACAAAAAACAAACAGAGTTTCAATCACATATGATTGAAGTGGAAGGTATGATCAACAACCAAACCATTGTTATTTTAATTGAGTCATGAGCTATTCATAGTTATATAGATCCTAAGATGGTGGAAAGATTTCATTTTCCAAGAAGAAAGCATGGAAAATATTGGTTGGTGCAGCTGCTTACTGGAGCCAAAAGAAAAGTTAATGAGATGGTTAAGTCATGATCAGTGGAGATGAATGGTGTTAGCTCCCAAAATGTACCCATCCCTTTGGTCGCATTTTGTGATGGATAGCATGGCTATTGGTAGTATCCTCAATTCATTTTTGAGTTTTTCTAGTTGCAAAACTTAGGTTTTGGTTTTTGGTCTTAGAAATGAGATGACCCATAACAGTCTTCTTTTCAAAATTTTCATAATTTGCTTTCAACAGCTAACGTGTGTCCAAAAGGTGAGTGTTAGCTGGTGAAAGTGGTGACTTGCAACAGCTAAGGAGCGGTTCTCGTAGGACGGTGCGCTGGTGAAAGTGTTGAAGTTAAAATATCCAAAGAAGCATTGTCGTGGGTCATGCGCTGGTGAAAGTGAAGACTTTCCACAGCTACGGAGCAGTTCTTACAAGCTCGTGCACTGGTGAAAGTGAAGACTTTCAACAGCTAAGGAGCAGTTCTTGCGAGATCATGCGCTGGTGAAAGTGGTAAGTTTCTACAGCTGAGGGGCGTTTTCCACGGGCCGTTGGTTGGAGAAAGCGGGAATCATGTGCGCTTATCCACGTTTCAAAATCAAATCATGATGTGATCGACTCACGCCATGCGATCAGAAGGATGCACTGGTGAAAACGGGTAATCATTTAAACTCGAGTTCCATGTCCCAGTTGGATTACATCTCGGATCCGGCTCAGAGACTCACGCTCCACAATCATGGCATCAGGGATGGCAAGTTCGAATTCAGTGGTGCAAGTACAAAAGATGTACTGTCGGGCTGGCAAAACCAAATCAGATTATTGCTTCCATATCACGCATCGCTCACAAATGTTTGATAAGTTTCTAATGCTAAAAAACAGAGTTGACTCCCGAGTGCTTCCAACAGCGCAAGACCTTGGCCCAAATATCAGTTTCCTGAGTCGTGTATGCAAAATCGTTTGGGATTTTGGGTGACAGAATGGCGAGGAGACGTAGTGGTTCTCTACTCAGGAAAGAGCTGGACAGCCTATCTTTTTTACAGGCACATCCCGAAGTCCAGAATTTTTTTTCAAACGCAGGGTGTATTTAATTCGTTGAGAGGTTGCAAAATGGTTTCCACCAGTCTGCAGCAGAAGCTTTTTCCAAGACTTTCGATGGGAACAAAGCTCGTGTTGGTTCCTTGGAAATCATAGTAGATGAAGCTGCCATCGCTGCAGCAACAAGCCTACCAAGAATGGGCCAGAGTTGGTTCAAAACCACTACCCCTAAGAATTTGAATTTCAGAGCTTATTTGAAAGAAGAGTTTAGACACCACGCATGGAAAAAGGGTATGCTGGTTTCCTATCTAGAAGAAGAATGGCAGGAGCTATTTAAGGGCATCCAGCTCTACATTACCTCGGAGGGCAGGTATGAAAAACTCATGATGTATCACTTCAAACTCCTGGACCATTTCACAGGCAAGACTCTCCTCAATTTACCTTTTTTCCTACATAAGAGTTTAACTAAGGTTTGCAAGAAGATCAGGGCTCAACCCTTGAGCATGAAGAATACTCTGTGCCACTTTGGTCTTATCAAATTGATCATTTTGGAGGAATTAAAAAAATAGGGAAGGAGCTGGGAGCATTTTCTATTCTGGGAGGGTTTTGAAACACAGACTCAGCCTGCAAATGAACAAGGGAAAGGTTCAAAGAAACAGTCGTCTCCTCAAAGCAGTTCAAGAAAAAGAAGGACCCTGCCTGGACCTCCAAAATATAGAATCTCTGGAGTGAAGTCCCGCAGGTCAAAGAAAAGGTTAAGCTTTGAGACCACTATAGAACACCCCACAGAGCAACCTACAGAGAAGAGAACCAATATATTAAACTTTCCCTATACAGACTCAGAATCAGAGCAACAATATCAATGCCCTGTCACTAAGAGCCCTGAGCAGTCAACTGAATTTGCACAAAACTATGAGACCTTCACTCATAGAGTGGAAGGAGAAACATCAAAAAGCTCCAAGTCAAAGAAATCTCAGAAAATCAAGCATCTGAAAGAGGTAATTTCTCAGCAAGAGGTTTTGGAACGGGTGATCAAAGAAAGGTATAAGAAGTTGTCTGATAAATTCACCAAAACCAATGCTGCGTTTGAGAGATTGGCTCGGGAAAGTGTTAAAGAGAAGAAGAGAAAGCAAAAACTCACCAAAGATTACAATAGTCTGTGGTGGCTTTCCAAACGCCTTAAAAGGCAGATAAGAAGATTGAAACAAAAGCAACGACAAAAATCCCATCCATATCTGAAGGTACTTGCTCAAGTCGCTGTTAATATGCAAGGTGAGAAACCGGAGGCACACTGAGTTTTGATGAAATCAAAATTTTGAAGGTGAAAACTTGTTTTGGGCGCAATCAGGGCTTTCACCAGCGCAAAGCGATATTTTATGACCCGTTAGCTATTGAAAGTGGCGACTTTCAACAACTAACCAGCGAATTATTAAACGAGTTAGCTGTTGAAAGCTAGAAAAGTGTTTTTTGAAGCCAAGGACAGAACAGGTCATTCCGAACAGGTTATGAAGGAGTTCCAGCGTATCAAGGGAATGAAACTTGCTTGCAAAGGATTCAACATCAGAGATTTGAGGGAATTTTGGAAACCACATGTAAAACAAACTTCCTCAAATATCTATCATGAACATTGAAGAAATAAAACTGTCAAGACAGGTGTTTTGCCACATTGCATCACATCAAAGATTCCAGGAGCTGAGGGTGCAGATGGCGAATTCTTGAGATAAAAGACAATTCGAGTGCTAAGTTTAGTTGTTTAGTCTTTATCTTCAAAGTTGTTTAGTTAGATTTGAATTAATTTTATTAAATACAGATCCATGTTTTTAGGATCTGTCAAACTGATTGTAAGAGTCTATAAATGCCTACTTTTGATATGAGATAAGGGTTCAAACTGGGAGATATTTTATGCCACTGTATAGACTCTTTTTGCAGAAATAAAGTTCAGTTTCCTTTCGTTTGCAATATCAGAATTGTCCATCTTTCATTTTCTGTACTTTACTTTCAGTTTATTTTAGTTCATAAAGACTGTTATCACTTTATCGAACTCATAGGCTTGAAATTAAAGGATTCCTTGTTGTCGTGTCTTAGGTCCTACTTTCACTTGTATTGGCAAATCAAGAATAGTTTTCTCTGTCATCTCTTTTAATTATCTGATCTGATTATTGTTTACTGAAAGCACTGTATCTTTAGATGTGTGATGAGTTGTTTCTTATACAAATCATTAAAGACCCCATTGTCCCAAACACATAAAAACCATTATTTCTAAGTTACCAAGCATCCTTAGCCTACAACCCTAAGGATTTTCTTAGAGTGATAACAAATTGTCGTCGTTGCCAGGGAAACGGAATTCAAGCTCTGCTTTCCTGGGATACGACACAGAGCTGATCTTTGATGATAGACAAAGATTAGACATTTTTAGTTGGTTGTAATCATCTATCTGGCGACTCCACAAGTTCATCCTAGCTCCTAAGAGGATCAGTACTAGGGAGAATCCTCAAGAATCACCGATCACACCAGTGTCTAATCCAGAATTAATTCTCAGAAAAGGAAAGACGATTCAAGGTCAAACTTCAAGAGCAGATCCAAAAGGTAATCCTCTTTTCAGTTCTGGAAAATATACTGCAGAAAAAGTTGAGTTCTTTTCAGAGAACATTGATGATAAAACAACTGTAAATACTGTAGAAGAACAAATTCTTTTTGATCAACAGAAAAATCCTAGTGATAAAAAATTGATAGACTATAATTTGATTGAAAAAACTTTAGAAAGAAGCCACAGTTCTTCTTCCCTTGAATCTTTCCATTCTCAGCAAC
>ML818481.1:10793-59370 GCA_009831015.1 Picea engelmannii | reverse complement strand
TACTGATGAAAAAACAGATATTTTATATCTATTCACCGGCCAGAGTTGGGGATTAAACAATATCACTAATTTGTATCATTAAATTTGTCCTCATCGCACATGCAGAAGTCCACATGTCAATATTGCATTAAAATTTGTCCTATACTAAGTAAGAGTCCTTTGAATATAGAGTTGTCGAGATTTAAACATTTTTGAAATGGAACTTTATGTAATGGAGTCATATGTATACAATACATTGAGGTCATATTGTAGTCCTTTTGGGAATTGTAAGAATTACATGAAGGATAGTAGTCTAGTCGAGTTTGAGTTGAGTTGAGTCATTCAAATTTATAGTCGAGTTTGAGTTGAGTTGAGTCATTCAAATTTATAGTAGAGTTGGAGTAAGAGTTAACATTTCAAGTATAAAAATGATGGAATGTTTTCAATGAAAGTGTGAAATTGAGTTAATCGAATCAAACGAAAGGAAGAAAGGAAGGGGTTAAACCTGCATCTTCAAGGCAGGTGATCCCCTCCACCTATGTAATGTAAGTTAGTCTTTAGCTGATAATATTGGTTCCTTGTCGGCATCAGTAAATACCCAATCGACAAGGCTTTATTGAGTCTTTAAAAGTTTGGTACCAACAAAAGTGTCTTTAGTTTTCCATTGAGTTGTTGAGTCAATTCATTATCATGCAAAGTCATAGTTTAGTCATAGAAGAGTCATCCTAAATACCCAATCAACAACGCTTTATTGAGTCTTTAAAAGTTTGGTACCAACAAAAGTGTCTTTATTTTTCCATTGAGTTGTTGAGTCAATTCATGATCATGCAAAGTCATAGTTTAGTCATAGAAGAGCCATCCTTAATATAAAATGCAGACTCCATATATTTTCCAGAGACATGAAAGAATAATGAAAAGCAACGACTTAACATAGTGAGAAAAAAAACATTGAGCATGTTGAGCATTGATTAAGGAAATCACTTGCAACAACTGAGTGACTAGATTAAACAATGATCAGGAATTTTGCAGCAGTTGATTTGAGCACATGAGCAACATTGATCATGGAATTTTTGTAGCATTTGAAAGCATCCAAGAAAGAGACATCTCATAAAAGACACACACACACACACACAAGATGATGGCACATGAATGATTGAAATGATTGATCCCCTTGGTAAAAGAGTTGTAGAACAATCCCTTGGGCCATGACAAAGAAAGTAGAAGAATGGTAGAATTGGATGATGCCCAGACCCTCGTCGATTCCATAAAAAGAACCCCTATGAGTGATAGATCACTAAAGCATCCCTAGAGAGTGATCAACGACTCCTGGGAGGAATACAAACTTGCAAGTGAGTATGGCATTCAGTGGCGCCCTTCAAGAAATCGACAAAGTCAATCATATGGAGATCGAGGAGTTGGGATATGCGATATGCAGTCATTTAGATCCATTGGAAACCAGTCACTGTAAACCTTGTATACGTGTATCCTCCTATACAACTAGTGGTTGTTGCGACTAATTTACCTATGCAGACCAGTATGCATGGTTGAGGCACAATAAGAATACTTCTACAAGAGTAAATATCCATGATGTGTTTTCACACTTACTCGAGACAAGTAAGGAATTGAGTGTGGGGGAGATGTTGGGAGGCCTTTTAGACCCTTATAATCCATCATACATTATACACTACACATTAGTATAATGAATATATGAATATATGTGTAATAACGTACAAAGAAATCCTAATGAAGGATTAGCTAGAGTGGGTACAACTACTCCAACCATCTCTCTATTGTACAAATACTCATGAAGATGAAATACAAATTCGGATGGATATCCTTCACACAAATATCTATCTCTCTTCTTGAGTATGTGTGCGTCCCTATTATTCCTTTTGTAATGTAGCTCTCTTTTGTTGAATTCCTGCTTCTAATCCTTGGAATACAACAAGGTCCTAGTTGGAGGCATTGTATCTAAAGAAATAAAAATGGACTTAACATTAAAAATCTATTTTTATCCATCTTTCATAAATTTTAATAGTTTCAAATCTATCATTCACTTGATAAAAGAAAAAGAATGATGCTTTAGAAATAGAGCACATTTATTTTAGCTTTGAAAACTTATGAAAATAAATTTCATTGATTTTATGAAAAACTTGAAAAAGAGAGTTTCTAGAAAAATACATGATGGATTTGATTATAGTTTTTCTAAGATTAGAATTCAAATAGTGTCAAGACCAAGTTTTAGACAAACTTTGACAATAAAATTGGATATAAATTCGCTCAGATAACCCAAAAGTGTAACTAAAAATTGACGAATGTGAGCCAAGTGAAATTAGTTGGTCTTGTAGAAAAATTGCGAAAATATTAGTCATCATGGCTTAAACAGCTGCATGATGAGATCAAATTTTATAAAATTTTCCATATTCAAACCAATGAACATTCCATTTACCATTTTGCAAAAAGTTTATGGTGATACAATGTATTAAATGGTCAATGAAGTAATGTTCAAACTTTGCATCAAAGCAATGCAAGTACTTTCAATCCTTGGAAAAAGTTGAAACAATATTCAATGTATGGAATAAGCTTTACAAAAGTTTAAAAATAGAGTGATGCAATATGTTTTATATATGTGTGCAATGCAACAAGTTAGAAAATTACTCCTATAATCAAAGCACACTAAATTTTTTTATCTTTTCCCTGATACAAGAAAGTTTAAAATCTCGGTGAAATGGTTATGGGAGGATTTTTTTTTATCTTTCCATGATTTTTACTTTTAGATAGAGCAAAGTTTGATTTCGCTTTAATGAGCATGCTTATCGGAGTGATTTTGAAGTTTTAGATTGGTGAATTTTGAAACTTTAATGAGAGCATGATCAGAGAAAAAATTATCTTTCAAATCAACATAATTTCAAACTTTTAATATTTGAAGTTTTAGATTGGTGAATTTTGAAACTTTTATGAGAGCATGATCAGAGAAAAAATTATCTTTCAAATCAACATAATTTCAAACTTTTAATATTGTAAAGTCAAACTGCACTCGCTGTTAGAGTCAATTTAAAGTTTTCACTACGATGTGATCAGAGCATATTTTAAATTTTGAGAAATGAAAGTTTAAAGTGTACTTTGATGTATAAATATGATCAATAAAAAATTTAACTTTTCATAAATAAACTTATTCCTCTAATAAAAGTTTAAAATCTCCTAATGAGAACTTCAAAGACTTGGAAAATGGATTTTTTTTTGGGGGGGCGGTCTTAGAAACATTTTAAGTTTTTCTTGTTAAATAAGTTAGACAAAAAACTGAAAATTATTATTCAGTATTAGGTCTACAAAAATGTCTACTTATTTATTTTTCTCAATTTACACAACTTTGACAAAATGCTTACCAAAATATACAGATTATCTCCAAAAAGATTATGTATCATTATGACTAACTATGAACACATACACACTCAAAAAAACAATATGCATGTTGAATGAAATTTGAAGCATAATATTTTAAGTTTCAAATTATAAAAAATGAATATGTATAAATGTGGAGAATTAGAAAATACATAATCTCCAATTGGAATCACTCAATTAGTCAAGAAATGAAGTTTGGGCATGTATTTTAATGAAGCAAGGTAATTTTGACTAGCTTCATTGAAATGCACACTAGTCCTTCATTACAAATCCAAATTGAATTATTCATTTTGGAGAGTGCATGTTTACTCATTACAAAACTTATTACAATTTTGTAAATTTTAATTTGACACAAAAATTTATGTTCTATGAAAAAACTCCAATTTTGAATATTTTTTTCATAGGGTAAAAGTCAATATTGAGCGCCCCCAAGAAATGTGTTAAGCCTTAGACAAAGCCCCATGTTAAGTATAAAACCCATTATTAATCTATAGATATTGAATTATTACATTTCTAATGTTATATTTGTATCTAGGCTAGAACCCTTTACTGTACCCTTTCATTATAATTGCACCTTGTCTCCTATATGTTTACCAAGGAGACCTAGTCTTAGGATCATCTCATCTCATCTTGTACATTGAATATATTTTAAACATAGGTTTCCCCCTCGAATTGTATTGTTATTCATTGAATTTTTATTATTAACAAGGCATTGGTTCATAACATTTGGTATCAAAGCATCGATCCTATGGTTTTGCTTCTTCAAACAAGCCATCATGGAATTTTCACTATAACTTTTTTCTGGGATGATTCAAACAACAAAAATTGGAGGTTACTCGGGAGAAATATATGATAACTTCTGATAAAAATTTCAGGTTTTGTTTCGTTATACTTACAGATATATATATCCTATGGAAGATAGAGTTTTTGACTCGTCCTGAAATCAGTTTTAAACAATTCATCTTGGTATTTGTGCTATAACATTTTTTATAAGAAGTTTTAGATAGAGAAATTGTTATGATACTGAGAAAATATATCAAGGAATAGGTGGTAAAAATTTTAGGATCTGGTTCATTATATTTTTATATATATCTTCTCAGGAAGTTACGAGTTTGCGACTAGTCTTGAAATTAGTCTCAAACGGGCCATATTTTTATTTTATCTATAAAAACATTTCGGTGAAGTTTCAGACTGAAATTTTTTGAATCCTAAGAAGACATAACAAGTTATCTATGGAAAATGTTTCATAATTTTAATCATTACAATTTGTGAGATATATCTTGTGGAAGATGGGGTTTTTACTAATCCTGAAATTAGTCTTAAACAAGTCATTTTGGTATTTGTGCTATAACATTTTATCAGTGAAGGTTCAAATTGCGAAATTTTCAATAATTTAAGAAGTCATATCAGAGTACTAAAAAAATAAAATTTTAGACTCATAAGGGTTCAAACTTCAGATATATATTAGGACAAAGGTCAACCATCTAGACACACTTCAAATTAAGGGTTTGAAAGGTACACAACTTACAATTGGCATAACTTTTGATTGGAAGATCTATTTTTGATAATTCAAAATTTATGATAAAGAAGAAAAAAAGAAGAATTATTATTTTCTCACATGGCTTCAAATGTTCCTCCAAAATTTATTTCACCAACTAAACCTCCAAAGAGATCAACCACGACTCAATAAGAAAGAGAAGAAACTTTTCATTGGATTGAAAAGGTGGAAAAGAAGATGGATGGAAATAGGAAAGAGATGTAAGAGTAAATGGATGAAAATTGGGATCATATGGAAAATAAGATGTTATAATTGAAAATTTCCATGACCTCCCTCATCTTACATGTTCCATTGAGAGACTCCCTAAAGGAGATATCAAAATGTAAGGAAATCGTGAAAATGTAGAGGAAATAAAGATTGAGTCTCAGAATCATGATTATTCATCACTTCAAGATCCACATCATAGAGGTTTAAATGTGGCACCAAGGAAATACTTCAATCCAAAGATATATTCGAGGAATTTTGATGGTAAAGATTCTATAACATAGATATTCCAAATGGAGCAATTCTTTGATCTACACCAAGTGCCAAGCTTACAAAAGGTACCTATTGCATCCTTGTATTTAGAGAATGATCAATTTGTTTGGTATCGATGGCTTTGTGAAAGAAAAAAGAATTCTATAATCTCATGGTTCATTTTTATGAATGAGTTTATATCACATTATGGGGATATTAAGAGAAATACATTATTTAGTCAATTGATAAATCTTCGACAAAAGGTCCAATTACAAATCACATTCAACAATTCCAAAATCTTAGTCTCAGGGTAAAGAACATTCATGAGGTTAATTTGTTAGATCTCTTTATGGACACTTTAAAGGAGAACATTAAACATGAGGTGCATCTCTTCAAACCTAAATCCCTAGAGCAATCTTTTAGTATGGAAAGCAAAGTGAGAAACAAAAATATGGCTAATAGAAGGGTAGCCACTAATAACTATAGAGAGCACCATGTTCCCTCTACTAGCCTCACTCAACCGACAAGGTTGACACCTCAACAAATGGATGAAAAAAATAGAAAATGGACTATGTTTCAATGGTGACAACAAGTACAATAAGGGGAATAAATGCAGTGAGAAGAAATTATTCTACATAGATAATGAAGAGGAAGAAGATCAAGAATTGGAACCATGACAAGATCTAGATCTAGAAGAGACTAATCCAATGATATTTTTTCATGCATTGGTCGGCATCAATACTCCAAAAACCCTCAATATACCATGATACATCAGAAAGAAAAAGGTAACAATGTTGATTGATTTCGGTATCACCTATAACTTCATCAATTAAAAATTAGCGAAATATCTCAATTGCTTTGTCTTTCCAGCACCATAGTGTCAAGTAATGATTGCAGATGGAGGTGCCATAAATTTTTCTGGGAAGTGGCATAGTATTAAGCTCAATATGGGAGTGTATTTAGTAGATAGTCCCATGTTTTCCATCCAAATGGGTGATGTTGATGTTGTATTAGGGGTCCAATGGTTACAATCATTGGGAACAATGGCCCTTAATTTTCAAGATCTTTTCATGAGATTTTCCTCAGAAGGTAACAAAATTGATCTTAGAGGTATATAAGGGAAACCTTGTAATGTGATAAGCTCGAATAACATGAAAAAAATACTCAAAAAGGGACACCATGGTGTAATTGCACAATTGTGCTCACTAGATGTTAAAACATATATATCCTTTGCTCCAGTGGATCTCCAAATAGTTATCAACAACCATTCCAAGGTATTTAAAGTGTAATACCCCAAGACCGAGCCCCAGTTGAAGTGTAAACATGTTTTATAGGATGGTGATCCAGATGATTATAATTTAGGAGGCTTATGTGATGATTAGGTCGGAGAGCCTAGATGCTAAAGGCCAACGAGCCCATTTTTGTATACGTAAACACTCATATCATTAATTTATTACATCGTTGCATGTAAACCAACCACGATAAAAGAGTATGGGGGACTAAACTCCTCTAGGAAGGGAAAGGGGGGGGATAAGAGCCTAAGAAAGGAGCTAAGCTAGAGGGCTTATCTCTAAGGGAATATTACATTATTATTCCTAAAGACTAAGGAAAGGATAAATCTCATATTATCCTAAGTTATTATGTGAAGGGGAATGATCCACAAGTGGAGAGG
This sequence comes from Picea engelmannii, assembly GCA_009831015.1. Classification (NCBI taxonomy): domain Eukaryota; kingdom Viridiplantae; phylum Streptophyta; class Pinopsida; order Pinales; family Pinaceae; genus Picea; species Picea engelmannii. Next base: position 52,303 of record ML818481.1, on the reverse strand, counting down.
AACGAAATCCTGGAGGGCCATGTGGAAATCGGGGCACATGGAGTTATATGTAGGGAAAATTAGTTCATTGGGCACCATGCTCCCCATTCACCCTCATGTTTTTCACGAATTGACCAATCTGCCATCATTTTCACTCCAAGGCCTCCATTGGTCGACCTCGACATCATTCACACACTCCTGGAGACTGCATGCACTCTTGAGCTACCTATACCCTTCTTGTTATCAATAGTAACCCATATCCCTCCTGGTATGCACAGTGCACCTGTACTTACCTGATCCAGTGTTGTACATTTTTGTTGTGAGCAACACCTGTTCCATACCCATTTTCTGTTGTTTCCTTCACCTGAGCCTATACCTGGTTGACTAGATCACTTGATTGAAGAAGCGGGTTGTCAGCCCGTGGGATTGAAGAGGAAGTTTGTCAGGTCTGTGAGAAACTCTCTCTAGGTGAGAGAATTGTTGGGAATTGAATTCCCGAAGGAGCCCAAATACAAATACAGTGCTCTGAGACTTCCTGTTCGGCCTGTTGCTTAAGCTCTGGAAGGGAAGTGAGGTAGTTTAAGGACTATTGAGTAGAGAAGGGGAACAGTTCCTAGGGTGGGATAGACATGTGGGGAATGAGAGGTTGTAGGCTGGTAGTTTGAGTTGGCTACTGGGACAAAATCCTTCATGTTGTCTGTATTGTCTCAGTCTAGCTAGGAATCCATTTACCAGGTGGAATTTAGTCCCAGCTCGGGGGTGACCCACTGTTGAGAGTTCTGAGAAGTGTGGTCTAAGGCTGGGAGGATCATGGAAGGTCTGTACGCAGTTGATGGTCTTCTATAAAAGATAAGTATCAATTGTATATGAATTACATGTTGTGCATTTATACGTGTGTTTATGTTTATGGGTTTTTCCTTTGTATGTTGCATTATACTTTTACTAGTATTTCCACATGAATTTGTGTATTTGCATAATATGTTTGTATGCTTAATTTATATATGTATATAGAGATGAAATTATTGTTTTTAGTAAAGTGACATGGCTCGAGCCTGGGTGGTCTGGGGATGTTACAATTTATAAAGTTTTGTATGAGTTTTTGTGTGGCATAGTCCAACGAGTCTAAGGTTGGGTGTGCTACAATATGGTATTTGAGTTCCAGTTTTCAACACTGGGCCTAGATGGGCCATGTAAGTGGAAATTGAAGAAAATTTTTCACAGAGAGTTGTTGTAGAAATGGACAAAAATCGAGTTTCAGAGCGTCCATGCATGCCAAGAGGGAGTTGAGAGCACACCGTAACTGTGTTTGAAATCTCAGGAGGTGTAGTATTTAGGGAAACCACAATGGTCGTAGGATCTATTTGGGAAAGGTTTGAATCCTTCACAGTCGTTAGATATGGGAAAAGGAGCGGGGCAGTTAACCCCCTCAAGTTGTTCGGAATTCGTTGCTTAAGAAATTTTTAAGTATTTGACAGAAAGGAGGAAAAAATTCCCAAAGCTTTGAATTCCCAGAGTGAATATACACCATATATTATTTGGGAGAAGGCAGGTCATTGGATCCCCCAAGTGTTTCGACAGTTAGACATTCTGAGGAAATATGGTTGTGGTTGCGCGGAGTGGAGTTTTCCCCAAAGTCTCGAAGTCCGAGACAAATACAGATCATTCATGTTTGGGGAAACATGTCCACATATTAGGAAGTGTTCATAATTTTGGTGTTCGGTAGTTTGAGGGTGGCGTGGTGATCAACAACGAAAACTTCTGAAGCCTGAAGCCTCGAAGTGCATGTGTGGAGCACAGTTTGAAGAGCTAGCCACTTTGGTGTTCAAAGGAAAATTTGTGTTGTGATAATAATTCCTCCAAAGCCCGAAGCTCTGAAGAGTCGGAGTAATGAAGCTCCAGAGAAGCGCTCGGATGAGAGTTCGCTAGTTCGACATTCAGATGTTTTAAATTGTTCTAGTGTGAAATCCTCCGAAGCACGAAGTTTCGAAGTCCTGGAGCGCCGAAGTCCCGAAGCTCTGGGGAGAACCTGTTCGGAAGATTGGTGTTCGAGATATTTTTAGTGTTACGTTTGGAATTTTTCCGAAGTCCCAGAGCCCCAAAGTTCTGAAGCTCTGGAGAACACTATTCGAGAGTTTAGAAGTTCTACGTTCGGGTGTTTTGATGTGTTCTGGTTTGAGATCCTCCAAAGTTCTGAAGTCCGGAAGTTTCGGAATGTCAGAGTGATGTGACATGCTGATGCCATCGATGGTGACATGGACCCACTCTAAGAATTCCATGTGTCATCTTGTTTCATTATTTTCACAGACCTTTTGTGCGAATTAGAACTTGGCACATGTCACTCGTCGATTGGGCCACGTGTCATCTCCATATTTTGACACATAGCACCCTAGGTGCGTAGTGCTAAGAATACCCCGACAGTTTGGAAATTCGATGTTTGAGAGTTTTTAGGTGCAGAGTTGTAAATACCTTTGAAGTGCGAAGCTCCGGAGAGCCTCTCCGGGAGTCGGGAAGTTCGATGTTCAGGAGAAATATGGTGTGATATAGAAAGATCTCTCGAAGCTTTGAAGCATCGGAGCCCCGAGGCTCCAAAGATGTAAAGTGTAGGAGTTCTCCATTTCTACATTCAAGGGAAATAAGGTGTTAATTTAGAGGATCTCCCAAAGCCCGAAGTTTCGAGGTATCGGAGCCCCGAAGCTCGGAAGAAACATATGTTTGCAAGTTCTCCAATTCGACATTCCAGGGAAATAAAGTGTGATGAATGTGAAACCTCCAAAGCCCGAAGTTTCGAAGCTCAAGAAAAGTGCCTTTAAGTTATGCGCTTGGTCATAGCCCATGGTTAGATGAGATTGGGGGCTGAAGAAAAATGGCTAGTGCTCTAAAATTGATTTTAAGGATAGAAAGGGGCTTAGTAAAGGATCCTGTCGGGGGTTTTGATTTGTACAAACCTGCATTGGAAGGAAATCATAGGATCCTATGAACCATGAGAGAGGAATCAACATGGGTCCAAGAGATAAATTGACTTCCAAAGAATATCACTTGTGTAAGGATTGGCCTCACAAAAAGGAAACAAAATTCAGATATCCATAACTTCATGCTCAAGACTCAGAATTGAGCAAGGGATCAATCATTGGAAATATCTTGGAAAGTAGAATATAACTTTTCAGCCAGAAAATTGAGCTGAACAATCAATTTCTCAGAAAATTAGAAGAAAAAATGTTGATGTATTATTGAACCAGAGTGGTTCATAATTTCATGAAATTGTTGAGTCAATCAGCCTGACAAGTTCTGTTGCCTGCACATTTTGCAGAGTTAACAACAAGTAGATTAGAACCAGATCAACACATAGTGCAGAGGGATGGAAGAGACACATGGGGCTTACATCCAGGAAGACGAGATCACAGGGATGGATGTCCATATGGGTATTGAAGTAACAAACTCAAATGGACATGGAGAAGGAAAGGAATAAAACATGAATATGGTAGAGACAGTTAAAATTTGCAAAAAGATGTCCAAAGCCATTATTCTTCACATGAAGAAGGAAGAATTGCTATCTATAAGCTCAAGGGAAAGGCATCCATGTGGTGGGATCAAATTGTGCAGGTGCAACACATTAAAGAGAAAAATGTTACTTGACTAAGATATACTATGACAAGAAAATGAAAGAGTTATTTGAAATAAAACTTGGGAGTATGACCATAGATGAACATGAAAGAAGATTTTTAGAACTGTTGAAGTATGTTTCTTTCATCAAGGATGAGACAATTAAGATTCACAGGTATTTGAGTGGATTTTCATCATTCATCAATGAAAAAATACAATATGATGATCCCAAAAAAATTGGAGGAGACCATAAGGTAAGCTAAATGCCTATGTGATCAACATAAATCAAGGCCAACTTTCCAAAAACATTGGGAAGATAAGAATAAATATAAACCAGAATAGAGGAAGAAGGGAAATAATCTACCATTCTTTAGAAATAGTCCTCAGGGACAACCAACTTCTAGAGAACCCAGAACAATTGAGACCGGGGGGGGAAGGCCAAGGAAACCACCTATTCAATGTTGGGGTTGTAAAGGATATCATATGTATAGATATTTTCCTCAAAGAGGTGAAAAAGTGAGAAATATTCATAACGTACAACAAGATAAAACAATGGAGGACATGGGAATAAATGTACCAATGATCTATGCAGCCCTGGACAAAAAACAAGTAGAGTTTCAATCACATATGATTGAAGTGGAAGGTATGATCAACAACCAAACCATTGTTATTTTAATTGAGTCAGGAGCTAGTCATAGTTATATAGATCCTAAGATGGTGGAAATATTTCATTTTCCAAGAAGCAAGCATGGAAAATCTTGGTTGGTGCAGCTGCTTACTGGAGCCAAATGAAAAGTTAATGAGATAGTTAAGTCATGATCAATGGAGATGAATGGAATGAGCATTAGGGAATATTTGAACATATTTCCTTTAGATTCCTATGACTGTATAAATGGTATGGATTGGTTGGACCAACACCATGCTATACTAGACTATCATAACAAGGAATTTACTTATCTAGATGGGGAAGGGAACCCAAGGACAATAGAGGGAATTCCCAGGGAAATATCTATCAGAGAAATCTCAGCAATGCAATGGAAGAAAAGTTACAGGAAAGGGTGTCAAATATTTGTAGCTCATATGGAAGAGACACCTAAGGATAAGGTGTCAAATATTGAATATTATGCAGTCCTAAAGGAGTTTGAGGATGTATTTAAAGAAATACCAGGATTACCCCCTAAAAGAAATATTTATTTCTCTATAAATATGATTCCTAGAACAACTCCAGTATCCAAGACTCCTTACAGGATGAGTACACCAGAACTAAAGGAGTTGCAAATGTAGCTTGAAGATATTTTGAAGAAGGGGTATATACTCCCAAGTGTGTCACCTTGGGGTGCTCCAATTTTATTTGTGAAGAAGAAGGATAGAACTTTGATACTCTGCATGGACTTCAAACGTTTGAACAAGGTAACTATGAAGAATAAGTATCCTTTTCCAAGGATCAATGACCTCTTTGATAAGTTGAAGAATGAAAAAATATTCTCCAAGATTGATCTCAGGTCAGGTTATCATCAATTAAGAATTAAAGAAGAATACATAAGCAAGACCGCTTCCAGAATAAGGTATAGCCACTTGAATTCACAGTGGTGCCATTTGGGTTGTCAAATGCACAAGTTGTTTTCATGTGTTTAATGAATGGAATTTTCAGAGAATACCTGGATAAGTTTGTCATTGTATTTTTAGATGACATTATTATATATTCAAAGTTAGAGGAAGATCATGAACAACACTAGAGGATGGTACTACAGGTATTAAGGGAGAATCAATTGTATGCCAAATTGAGCAAGTGCTCATTTTATCAGAAACAAATCCATTATCAAGGACATATCATCTCAGAAGAAGGGATAACAATGGATCCAGAAAAGATTGAGGCCATTAGAGGATGGTCAAAAACTAAGAATGTGATAGAGGTCATGGGCCTTGTAAGCTACTACAAAAGATTTATTGAAGGATTCTCAAAGATTACACACCCGATCGCTTCCTTGCAAAAGAAGGGAGTGGAATTTCAGTGGACAGAGGAATGTGAAAAGAGTATCCAACACTTGAAGCATTTATTAATCAGTGCTCCAATACTAAGGATCGCAGATCCAAAAGAAGACTTCATTGTATGCATTGATGCATGTAAAGAAGGACTTGGTGGAGTCCTAATTCAGAATGAATATGTTGTATGTTATGAATCAAGGAAGTTGAAAGAGAATGAAATGCACTATGCTACTCATGATTTGGAGTTGGCAGCCATAGTGAATGCCTTGAAGATTTGGAGGCACTACCTCATGGGGAAAAGGTTTGAGTTGAGGAAAAACCATAATGGTCTGAAATATTTATTTGGACAACCAACTCTAAATGTCAGACAAAGAAGATGGTTATAATTTCTCAGTGAATATGACTTTGATATAAAGCATATCAAAGGGAAAGATGACAACGTAGTTGATGCACTTAGCATAAGGGTGCATGAGTTGCATGCTACAACCATTAGCATGTATCAAACAAATTTGAAGGATAAAATCTTAGAGGCTGCAAAATCATATTTGCAATACATGAAAATGATAATAAAATTACAACAAGATATTTTGCAGCAGAAAGTTGAAGATTACAAGATGAGAGATGATGAAATTATCATGTACAGAGGAAGAATTTATGTACCAAATTCTTAGGAATTGAAAAATCTTATATTGAGAGAAATGAATTACGTACCTTATGTTAGACACCCAGGGTATTAGAAAACTATTGCAGTTGTCAAGAGCCAATATTATTGGCCAGGCATGAAGAAATAAGTTTTTGAGTACATTGCTAAATGTTTGGAGTGTAAAAAGGTCAAGGATAAGCATAGACACCCAGTTGGGTTGTTGCATCCATTACCCATTCCTGAGTGGAAATGGGAAGTGGACACAATGGATTTCATCACCAAACTACCCAGAACAAGAAAACAACATAATTCTATCATGGTAGTGGTGGAAAAGCTTACCAAAGATGCCCATTTCATTCTAGTGAAGCTCACTCACAAGGAAACCAACATTGTTGATATTTATATGAGGGAAATTTCTCAATTGCATGGTATACCAAAGACAATTGTGTCTGATAGAGATCCAAAGTTTACGTCAAAATTCTGGAGAGGATTATTAGAGGATTTGGAACAAATTTGAATTTTAGCACAACTTATCATCCAGAATCGGATGGACAAATAGAAAGGGTGAATCAAGTGATTGAGGATATGTTGAGGATGTATGTGATGGAAAAACCATCAAAATGGGAAGTCTGTCTACACTTGGTAGATTTTTATTACAACAATGGGTACTAAGCATATCTAAAGATGAGCCCATTTGAGGCACTTTATGAAAGAAGATGCAACACACCTGTAAGCTGGGACAACCCAACATATAGAGTAGTGGTTGGACTCGATTTACTCAGGGAAATGGAAGAGCAAATGTAAAAATAAAGCAGAATTTAAAGGTTTCTCAAGACAGGAAGAAAATCTATGCTGATCAGGGAAGAGCTCATCGAGAATTTAAAGTGGGTGACCATGTGTTCTTGAAAATGAAGGCCAACAAGAGTTCCCTGAAATTGGGAAATTGTTCAAAGTTGGCAGCTCATTATTTTGTGTCATTTGAAATCCTGGAGAGGATTGGGCCTGTAACATATATGCTTGCATTACCTACATCAATGTCTATTCATAATGTATTCCATGTACCATTTCTCAAAAGGTATGTACCTGATGCTAATCATGTTATTGATTGGAATGTGATTCAGGTGGAGCAAGAAAGCACTTTTCAAGTGCATCTGGTGTGCATACCAGACCAAAATATTAAGTAGCTCTGGAATCGATCCATAGAGATAGTAAAGATCCAATGGATCTAGTACGGTCCTGATGATGCAACTTGGGAGGACGAAGATGCTATGCAGGAAGAATAGCCACAACTTTTTGAATATTTTTTAAAATTTTGATGGTAATATGTAAATAATATGCATTGAGGACAACACATAAATACGGGGAGGGGAATGTAATATCCCAAGACTAAGCCCCAGTTGAATTGTAAACATGTTTTATAGGTTGGTGATCCAGATGATTACAAGTTAGGAGGGTTATGTGATGATTAGGTCGGAGAGCCTACTTGCTAAAGGCCAGTGAGCCTATTTTTTTATATGTAAAATTCATATCAATAATATAATACATCGTTGCATGTAGATCAACCATGATAAAAGAGTATGGGGGAATAAACTCCACTAGGAAGGGAAAGGGGGGGGGCTAAGAGCCTAAGAAAGGGGCTAATCTAGAGGGATTATCTGTAAGGGAATATTATATTATTATTCATAAAGACTAAGGCAAGGATAAATCTCATATTAACCTAAGTTCTTATGTGAAGGGGAATGATCCATAAGTGGAGAGGAACGAACTCCTGGAGGACCATGTGGAAATCAGGGCACTTGCAGTTATATGTGGGGAAAATTAGTTCGTTGGGCACCATGATCCTCAGTCACCCTCGCGTTTTTCACGAATTGACTAGTCTGCCATCATTTTCACTCTAAGGCCTACATCAGTTGACCTTGACATCATTCACACACTCCTGGAGCCTGCATGCACTCTTGAGATACTCGTACCCTTCCTGTTACCAGTAGTAACCCGTATCCCTCATGGGATGCACAATGCTCATGTACTTACCTGAGCCAGTGTTGTACTTTTTTGTTGTGAGCAACATCTGTTCCATACCTGTTTTTTGTTTCTTCCTTCACCTGATCCTGTACCTGGTTGACTAGATCGTTGGATTGAAGAAGAGAGTTTTCAGGCCCATGGGATTGAAGAGGAAGGCTTTCAGGCCTATGAGAAACTCTCTCCAAGTGAGAGAATTGTTGGTAATTGAATTCCTGAAGGAGCCCAACTACAAATACAGTGCTCTGAGACTTCCTGTCCAGCCTGTTGTTGAAGCCTTGGAAGGAAAGTGGGGCATCTGAAGGAATTTTGAGAAGAGAAGGGGCACACTTCTTGGGGTGGGATAGGCATGTCAGGAATGAGAGGTTGTAGGATGGTAGTTTGAGTTGGCTCCTGGGATGAAATCCTTCATGTTGTATATATTGTGTCATTCTAGATAGGAATCCCTTTACCTGGTGGAGTTTAGTCCCAGCTCGGGGGCGACCCACTGTTGAGAGTTCTGAGCAACGTGGTCTAAGGCTGGGAGGATCGTGGAAGGTCTGCACGCAGTTGGTGGTCTTTTATAAAAGATAAGTATCAATTGTATATGAATTACATGATATGTATTTATACGTGTGTTTATGTTTATGGGTTTTTCCTATGTATGTTGCATGTATAATTTTACTAGTATTTCCGCATGAATCTATGTATTTGCAGAATATGTTTGTCTGCTTAAGTTATATATGTATATATAGATGAAATTAATTTTTTTAGTAAAGTGACATGGCCCGGGCATAGGTGGTCTAGGGTTGTTACAATTTATAAAGTTTTGCATGTTTTTTGTGTGGCATAGGTCTAAGGTTGGGTGTGCTACATAAAGAATTCCTAAGGGTATTCCATCTGCTTGAGATCATGACCATGCTATTCATTTGAAACTAGGAATTCTACCACCTAACATTAGGCCTTACAGATATCCATAGGCACAAAAGAGTGATATTGAGCATATGATCCAAGAAATGTTAGAGGTGGGCATGATTCAACCTATTCAAAGTTCTTTCTCTTCACTAGTAGTGATGGTTACGAATAAAAATGGTTCATGGTGTATGTGTCTAGAGTATAGACATCTCAACAAAATGACCATCAAAGAGAATTTTTGTATTTCCGTCATTGATGAATTATTATATGAATTGCATGGAGAAATTCTCTCACTAAGTTGGATATTCATTCAGGATATCATCAAATCACAATGAGGTGGGAAGACATTCCCAAAATATCCTTTAGAACACATGAATGTCATTATGAGTTTTTGGTTATGCCATTTGGACTTAATAATGCACCTTCAACATTTCAAAGCTTGATGAATTCTATTTTCAAACCCTTCCTTAGAAAATTTGTGTTAGTATTTTTTGATGACACACTAATCTATAACAAATCTTCAGAAGAGCATGTACAACATGTTGACATAGTATTACAACTTTTGGAAGAACAAAAAATTTATGCAAATCCTTCCAATTTTTCCTTTGGGGTTCAAGAAGTGGAATATTTGGGTCATATTGTATCTCATGAAGGTGGAACAGTGGACCCTAACAAAATTAAATCTATGACGAAATGGACAATTCCCAAAGCCTTGAAGAAACTTAGAGGATTCTTAGGATTGGCAAGCTATTACCACAAGTTTGTCAATAATTGTGGTCATATAGTGGCACCTCTAACAACATTATTAAATAAGGAAACAAAACATTTTATTGGACTCAAGAAGTAACCAAATATTTTGAAAAACTTAAGGATGTTATGTGTACAATTCATGTCCTAGCCACACATGACTTCAAAAAAACATTTATTGTGGAGAGTGATGCCTTAGGCCATGACAATGGTGTAGTTTTAATGAAATAATGAAGGCCCCTTTCCTTTGAAATAATCCAACTTAAAGTAAAAACCTTACTCACAATGGTGTAGTTTTAATCAAATAAGGAAGGCCTCTTTCCTTGGAATTAATCCAACTTAAAGGAAAAAACTTACTCAAACTCATTTATGAAAAAGCAATGTTGGTCATACTACATGCAGTTAAGAAATGGGGCCCTTACCTAATAGGAAGATAATTCAAAATAAGAACATATCATGATAGTTTGAAGTACTTCTTGGAGCAATGACTATCTTTAGAAGAGAAACAAAAATGGGTTACAAAGATTCTAGGTTATTACTTTGAAATTATCTGCATGAAAGGAAAAGATAATATTGTGGCAAATGAATTTTCAAGGAAAGAATAAGAAACATAGGGTTCACTATGTGTTATTTCTATTCCACAATTTGATTGGGTGGAAGAAGTAAGGATATAATGAAAGAAATATCAAGAGGTATGCAAGATAATTCAAAAACTACAAGAGGACCCCAATGCATTAGATAAATTTTTATGGAAGAATGGTTTTCTATGGTATCATGATCACCTATATTTATGTAAGAATTCCCAACTCAAATATAAGGTCCTTCTAGAATTGCACACTTCTCCTATAGGAGGAGATTCAAGTTTCTTGAAGACCTACCACAAGATCAAAAAGGATTCTTTTGGGAAGTTCTTAAAATTGATGTTCAATTTTTTTTTCTTCTGAATGTGAGGTCTGCCAACAGAATAAGGGAGAGAAAATCAATACACTAGGTCTCCTACAACCATTAGCTATAGCAAGTCTATGTTTGGAAGAAGTTTCAATGGATTTTATTATAGGTTTACCCAAATCTGAAGGAAATACTGTCATCAAGGAAGTAGTGGATCGACTGACAAAGTATGCCCATTTTTACTCTCTTTCTTAAAAATGGATCGACTTGGTTATGGTACAAAATATGATGAAATAACAAGCAAATCAACATTGTAGTGAAAGGGAATTTGAAGTAGGGGATTGGGTATCTTTGAGGTTACAACCATATAAACACATGTCCCTCAAGAAAAAAAATAAGGACAATAAATTAAAACCCAAATTTTATGGCCCCTATAATGCGTTTATTGCTTCAGAAGGTAATCAGTGACAATATCCTAGTCCAAACTATTTTACGAAAGATCAATGAAGAAGGGAAAATCATACTAGAACTAGAAAAAATTCTGGAAACAAGGATTACGAGGCTATGAAATCAAGAAATTACTGAGTACCTCATCAAATGGAAGAACCTACCAGTGGAAGAGGTGACATGAAAAGATGATTTATTCTTACAGAAACACCTACAATTAGTCAAGTGTTGAGGAAAACACTTGTTTTAATGGGAGGGGCATGTTAATCCCTAGAAAAAGGCCCATGTTAAGTATAAAACCCCTTATTAATCCCTAGATACTTAATTTTTACATTTCTAGTGTTATATTTGTATGTAGGCTAGAACCCTTCATTGTACCCTTTCATTATAATTTCAATATTTGTCTGCTATATATATATATATACCAAGGAGACATAGTCTTAGGATAATCTCTTCTCATCTTGTACGTTGAATATATTGTAAAAGGAGGTTTCCCCCTCGAAGTGGATTTTTATTCATTGAATTTTTATCTTTCTCAAGGCATTGGTTCATAACAAAATGTCATCTTCTCGATGATCTAGAGTATGTATGTATGTGTGTCAAGATAGATCATGTAAACTTAGAATGTTGTCCTGAATTTTTTATTGAGGATATCCATGACTTGTATGTTAGTGTGGAGCCAATGAGACAATATCTATTATTTTATAACAACAATATACAAAGCAAGCTCTTTCTTTGAGAAAAAACATATTAATTTATATAAATATTGTACAAAAACTAGATATTACTTTATACAAGTTTCTATTAAAGGTTATGAACATTAATTCTTATAGACATTTTACAAAAACCATCATTTTAAAGGAGGTTTTCATAACTACTTAGATAGAAAGCAAGCACATTGTAATAAGTAATATATACTTTGAAGAATTGAGGATAGGCTTAATCATCCTCATCTTCCTCTCTTCTTCACTTGAAGAAGAGTCATCTCTTTCATGATCTAGATCAGTTGCCTCAAGTCTTTCAACTTTATTAGGAGATACATATTCAGAAGAGAAAGTATTAGGAGACTCGAGCCTATTTTCTTCAAGGGTAGTGGTATCGAGACTTTTCTTTTTCTCTTCTTTTACTCGTTTTTATTCATTTATTTGTTTCTCTTTGGATGAGTCCTTATTAACTATAATTTTTATGTAACTAGTAATCATGATAAAAACATACTCGTACATTAAAAAAATAGTTCATTCTACTATAAAGTTGTTAAACTAGAAATAACAATGATGCATAGAAACTTGTGAAAAAAACTAAACAAAAATTTAAAAAACATTACAGTGACCAACTAGAAAAAAATTAAAGATAGACATAAACTTTAAAGTGAATTCTGTCCCAAAATGGAAACAAAAGGGAATGGTTTATCTCAATGAATGACCACTACAATGAATGTTTCTCATAGTCATTATAAATAGAAGTTTTGAACTTGCAGTTCACATGGTTTTCTATTGTATTAGATCAAAAAAATTGTGCTAATCCATATACCATTCCTAAATACGATGATGGTTGTGTTGTTAGGATATCCCACATGTTGGATACATATATAAACACTTTCATTTCAATAATATTCTCACATGCATGCTCGTTATTGGTCAAATTATTTCTTTTAACCTTTCAACCATAACAAACAAATCAAATCATATTCCGTTAGATTACAATGGGACTTGATAAACTACATTGACATACAATTTATCTATATGAACAATTTATCTATAATTCCCAATTGCATACAAAATTGATGACATGATTCAACTGTCAATTTTTTTGGGCACCTATCATGGCATACCTTCAGTGCACTTTTCTGTGGCGTACAAACTCAATATGTAAACGATTTTCTATGTTTGTTAGACTTAGAATAAATGCATGGATTCTATGAGGGAGGGTGTTAGAAAAATGTTACGAGTGAGAAAGGGAATAATGGTTGGCGTGAGATTTCATAACACTGACAAAGGTTACAACTTGTCTAGGAGACAAAAACATTTAAAAAAATGCATTCTCCCTTCAATTCCATCAAGAGAAATTTTATAATGGAAATGGAAAATCTTAAATTTACTTGTTAGATTAGTGATCAATCATGTCTAGATGCTCTATCCATTTCATTCTTCCACATAGATCTAATGTCAACATTATCATAACTATGTAGATTTTGGCATGCATCTCTCCTATTGTTGGGGGGTTGAAGACCCATGGTTTGTCAAGATTTGACCAACAAAACCCCAATGCGTTGCCATATTCAATCTTTAGTCGAGGACTAAAGAAGGTCTCACCTGAGATGCCATGTGAATCACATAGACCATCTGTTCTTATGTCAGATGTGAAGGGACATTTCATACAAGGAAAAATCTCAGGATTTTATAAATTCATCTATTCATAATCCATTAATACAGTAATAAGAATGAACCATTTAGAAAAATATCCATTCAACTCATAAAACACATATCAGGTTGCAAAAATAATCATGACTTTGTATTATATCCATTAGTTCCAAAATGCATACAAAGACAGACTCATATCACATAGAACTATGCTTATGCACTATGTTTCATTCCACACTCATTCCACTACATTGTTCTATGTTCTCTATGCTCATTTTCCACACCAAAACTGACTTTGTTCAAAACTTAGACAAGACTCATACAAAAATCAGACATAACTAGACTAAAAAATTGGACTGTTCTTACTCTTTTTCACTTGACTTTGTCTGCTCCTTTTTCTTTGGAGCTCCATCAATTTCTTCTCTTCTCCACTCTCTTTAGTGATAACCAAATCCACATGCTTCTTTTGTCTACATGCATCCAATGTATCATCCTTGGAGCATGGAAATCCTAACTAACTTGCTAGCTCATCCATAATATTTCCCACGATCCTTCAAGATGTTCTCATTCATCATTCAGGAATAATCCCAAAGATATTCTCATATTTGGTCTGCATGCGATATCTTCTAGATCCTTTGCACGCAATAAAAAAGTTGGTTGACACATGCCTTATTCCTTTGGTTGATGCAATTGTTGATCTTCCTTGCACCACATAGTGTATATGCGCGCATAGTGATAATATGTGGCGTGCACAACTAACCCAAAACCTTGCAGGGTTCCAATAGGCCCCCAACACTATTAGTTGGCTCATCCTTGAGCCAACGATGCTATTCATGGCTTGAGAGAGGAGGTGGATGGGACAACTACCATGACTTCCTTGATAAAATTTCGAAAGTCCTTGTAAACCTCATTAAATTTCTCCTATAGTCTCTTTGTGAGCTAACAAATGTATTTTGTATCAGCCATGGTAACGTTCAGAGATTGGAGGTTGATTAGTTCCATTTGGGATAGCATAGGGGTCACTAATGTGTGTTTCACTTCCATTTAAGTGTAGTGTCACTCTTCTTTACTTGTCGCTTCTAATGCGATGCCAGAAATTTTTTGTTGTTCAACATGGGTTGTTGTGATCTATTGTAGCTTAGTGGCAATGGACGTCATTTTCATTGGGAATTCTCATAGGGGTAAGGATGATAGTTCTTTTAGTTGTTGCATGAATTTGGCATGAGTTGTCTGAATATGATCATCAACGGCCCAGACCTCCATAGAATTCTAGAGGTGAGTCCAAAAGTGAAGCTTTACTCAAGTAAACATGCAATGTCGACAATCTGTTCCATCCTTTTGAACAATGCTTCATCAACAACCACTATATTTTGTTGTAACTCTAGGTTGTCTAGGATGGACCATTTGAGCTTCTCATGAAGCTCGAGATTTTGTGTCTCTAATTCTTGAATGTGCTCCTTGAATGCACAAATTTTATAAGGCACAACCATGTCTAGATACTCATCCCCTGGATAGGGTACTTGTGAATAAGCCTCATCCACTACGCTGAGAATTTCCTTATGAAGGGTGAGAATCATTGTTGGAGATGCATGTGGTTTGTAGGACCTTAGGTTCGATTTATATTGACCAACAAAAACCTTTCATACAACGACCCTTTCAGCATCACCTGCATCCAGGTGAAGTCTCACCCAAGGCATCTATTGGGACTACAAGAACCAAGTTTCTGCAATAGTGAGGGAATGGGAGGTGATCATCCTTGTTATTCTTACTTATCTATTTTTTGTGCGTTATTTTTTATTTTCTCTTCTTAGGTTACTTAGTGAATTCAATTATGTATTACCATTATACTTCAGATTGCAACATAGCTCAATTATTGTATCATCCATAATTATTGTGAAACCATCATTTAAGGAAAAGAGTTAATCTAACATGCATATAGAGAATATCCATCACATAAAATAAAATAACACAATATTTAACGTGGTTCACCCAACTTTGGACTACATCCACAATGGTTGGATTCTTTATTATTCTTTTTGCAATTGTCTCAGGCTTGCGCACTGCGCTTACAAAGATACATCATGTTATATTTTCCTTCATCTAGCCTAGCCGCTCTGTAGTGCAAACCTCTCTCTCTACAACATCTCCTTAACATACATGCATAGAATATTTCCCTCTCAATCTAATCTATCAGTCTCTTTTCAAAAAACACAGAAGAGAACCAACAGAGAGGAACCTTGTATGTAGAACCCCTATTATCCCAACCCATTACATATTTATACATGAATTCTAGGGCTTAAAACCCTACTTTACTCACCCTAAAACCCTATTACAACTCAGGATAACTCAAGTTGACTCACTGATCGGGCTTGATTTTCCTTCTTTTCCTTCTACATGTTGCTTTCGCATTCAGACTACTGATCTTCTTGCTTTTACACGTCCGTCTATATTTAGCACATCGACTTGTCATCCTTCCTTTTTGTCTGCTTTCTCCTCTGCTTTATTCCTCTACTTTATTATGTTCTTGATGCGCATTGTACACCTGATTGTGCCTCAATTGTGCACTCCTAATCCTTCCTTATCTTCCTTCTTGTTATTCTTCTTCTGCGCACATCTTCCATACTTAGGATTTTTATGAATAATATTCCCCCCAATGGCTTTCCAATAGGCCCCCTACACTCACCCGTGGCTCGTCTCGAGCCACTTAGTCCTATTGTGCACTCCTCCATGCTTTGATAAACTTTTGGGAGGCTTCCTTAGCTACTGAAACTTCCTTTATTATTGTTGCCTCATTTTCCATAATTTCTTCGACACCCTTCACAGTCAGGGATGTAATAGTTTCTTTTGTTTCATGTGTTGATTGTTTCACCTTGCCCTACGTAGTTGATAGTTATCCTATCACCTTCAATGCGTCTTCTTGTAGTGATCCTAAGCACTACTAGAGGATCTTCTATTGATCCTTCATCCTTTCAAATTCCACGTATGTCTGTCTCTGTGCCAAAATGGTTGTCATTCTTTTGGCGAGTGGAAGGGTGTTTATTCTCTCTGAATATATCTGGGCCTTTTCTTGCAATTCCCTTAATGTTTCTTCCATGGCCTTCATCTTTGGATCCTCTACCAGATCTGTCTAGATTTGCACGCTTTCCTTGCAGAGTTATGCACATTCTTCCTCCTTTCTTGATGTTGGCTAGGACTGTCATCGTCATTCTCTCTCTTCATTCTCGTTCATCTGGTGGTGTTCCCAATCTACTGTGAAACTGCATGTCCTCAATTCATGTTCGGAAACCCTTGATGACTTCACCAATTTTTAAGACCAGTTATTCCATAGTATCCTCTACTACTATTGGTGCTTCTGAAATTTCCTTGTATGACTTTTGGATGGCTTCTTGTGTCTTCGGTGCCATTACCTCAGCTTTGTCCTTTTATTTTAGAGCTTTACTATCCCTTTCTTCGGCCTCATTCTTTTCCTTCATTTCTCCTTCCACTTTTCCTTCGACTTCACTCTTTTGTTGTAGCGCAGTTGGATACTATTGCTGCAATTGAACCCTTTCATCTATTACTTTGGTCATTTCCTGGTTTGCTTCATCTATGTGGAGTATAATCTCATGCAATATGCCTATCTGCAAGCTTTGTAATATGTTTATAGCAATCAATGTTACCACTATGTTCATATGGCTCAATGCTTTCATTGTTCTTGCAATTCAGGTGTTAGGAACTCTATTGCATCTATCTCTATTTGTAATGTTCTACGCCGAACTGATAACTCGATCAAGACTGGATGAGAAACCTCTGCTTCCTCCACCGAAATAGAGGATGGTCCTCCCTCTAATATGCACTTTGGTGTTATTTGGGTTGCTTCCAAGAGATGCTATAATGCTACCAATTGATCCTGCACCTTCTGGTGTTGTGTTATGTGTTTCCTCATATCTTCCTTAATGAAGTCCTCTGTGACATCCTGTACTTGGTATCTGATTCATTCCATGTCATCATTGGTCAAATTATATACTTGGGGTACCTTGTGTGCTTTCGTCTTCTTGCCCGCACCTCGTACTAGTTCCTTCCCCTTATATTTTCATTTCACTCCTGTCATGGGGATTGTTTGTTGTGCTCCTTCTGTTGATAGGCTAGACATGTTTCCTACACCATTGTTATGGTCATTCCCCTTCCCCTCGTCCAGTTCTTTCTCATCCCTATCATATTCTTCTTCTTCTTCCTAGTACTTTGAAATGAGGTGCGTTGTCTTTTCTGGGTGGTACATAATATTTGTGAAAATTTGCTTACGAAGTTGAAGCTCTAGTTGTTTCCTCGACCTCTAGTGCAACTGATGGGTGTTTCGATTGCTTCTGTGTCACTTTTGATGGCGCTCCAAATTTTTTCGCGGCCATTGTTTCGTGAAACATACTCTTTTACTTTCTCTGTGGTTGTTATGGTATAGTTGTAGTTTGGCTCTGAGTCGCTCTGTTTTTCTTTGGTTCGCTCTCGCTTTCATGTAGCTCTTAGTAACAATAATTCATGCTCGGTGACCTTCAATTGATTTTTTTATTCCTTGCCAACTATTCATGTCTCTTCGCGCCTTAACTAAATTTTCCAATCCACCAATGAGGTTTATGAATGGTTAAATAAATGCAACTTTATTGCCAAATCTATCGTGTGATTTTTTCCTCGTACTGCCAATATGTCGTGATTTTCGGTGGCTATTACCATTTAAGATTATATGACATATTTATGACTTATCATTACCACTTTGTAGCCATTGTTTCCTTGCTTTAATGCCCTTAACTGTATTTCCCACACTAGACTTTTGCGCACACTTAGTTGAGTTTACTTGTTCCCTTTATCTGTGTGATACATCCTTTTTCTACACGATACTTCTTCCTGTTTGCCTTTAAATTTATTTTGTTTTCTCCCTTATTCTACTTTTTATTTATTTTTCTTCCTTTTTCTACTTTTTATTTGTTTTTAGGTATTTTACCTCCCTACTATAGTATAGTTACTATGATACATGTGTTCCGAACTAGCCCAAATTACTGCACACATTGTCGACTATCTCTATAGAGTTTCAGTTGAATACCATTCACCATTCCTCTAAGAGATTCTCCATTCAAGGTTTCCAATTGTGCAACACCTACCTTTGTCACATGTTGAATCACATAGGGTCCTAACCAATGCATTTGAAACTTCCTAGATGTTGCATAAAATTATTGTCATAGATTAATACTAAGTCTCCCACTTGGAACTTTTTTTGTTTAATGTGTCTATCACGTCATGCCTTCTCTCTTGCCTTTTGAACTTGTTGATGGAAACCTAAGACAAACTAATCTTCCTCAAGTTGTACCAACTATGAAAATATTTCCTCTACTTCACACGAGTCTGAAAGATCAGTGATTGTTGCAATGTGCATGCTAGGTAGAATAAACTCAATTGGCATCGCTACTTCTTGTCCATAGACTAACCTGAAAGTTGTCTTCCCTGTCAACTTTTCACTTGTCGTCCTGTAGGACTATAAAAATACAAGAACTCTTAAGTCCCAATCATCTCTCCCTATGTTGCAGATCTTTGCCAAAGCATTCTCCGGGATTATATTGAAAGCTTCCATTGTCCCATTGTCCTGAGGATGATACAGGGTGTTATTCTGATGATGAATTTGAAACTCCTCAGTCAATGCTGAAATGTTTTTAATGTAGAATGGTTTGTGTACATATTAAAGTGAGAACCCAATAAATAATGTATGAACTTCTGCAGTGCATATACCATTTTCAATCCTTCTCGTTTAGTGGTAGTATAATTTTTCTCTCTTATATATAGATTTCTACTTGAAAACGCATTTGGGTGATCTATGTCTCCCTCCCTTGGTTGAGATAGAATTGGACCCAACACTATGGACGATGCCTCTACATGAACATGGAAATCCTTGTTCCAATCTGGAAAGATCAAAATCAGTTCAGTCACTAATTTTTTCTTTGAGGTGTCCAAACCCTTATGACTGTCCTCGTTCCATTGGAACTTTTCTTCCTTTTTTAGTAACGTTTCCATAGGTGATGTGATCTATGCATAGCCTTTGATCAAATTCCTGTAATATCCTATGTGAAACAAACTTTCCCAAAGTTGTATGACTGATATAGGTGGTTCCAAATATAGAATCATTGCAATCTTGGCCAGATCCATGAGTAATCCCTACTTACAGACTACATGGCCCAAAAAAATTCCAAAGGGTGTGCAAAAAATACACTTCTTCAAATTCAATGAAATCTGACACTGTCAACACCTATCCAACATTATCCTGATCACTTCTATGTGATCCTTCAGTAGACTAAACACAATCCAATCATATAAGTATACTTCAAGGAACTTATGAATCAATTCCTTGAACGCTGCAACCACAACTCTGGAAAACACTGAAAATGAATTCTTCAGTCCAAAGGGCATTACTGTATACTGATAACTTCCCCACTTTGTCAGAAAAGTAGTCTTGTACCAGTCTTCCTGCTCAATTTTTATCTAGTGGTACCCCAAGAATCCATTTGTGAAAGAATAAGTCTCTTGGCCTCCTACGTTCCCCAATACCTTATTTGTGAACGATGTTGGAAATCGTTCATGCAAACATGCATCATTCAGCTTCCTCAGATCCACACAAATCCTGATTCCTCATGTCTTCTTGTCTTGCACTACCATTGGACTGATCCATTATGATTCTAACATCGGTTCAATGATTCCTGCATTGAACATCCTGTCTATTTCGGCTTTCACCTTCTCCTTGTACTTCGTATTTAACCTCTATGGTCTATGTTGCACTAGCTTAGCTCTTGGTTTCAACGAAATATTCATCTCACCTAAGTCCCCAACTATCCCCTTCATCTCTGAGAATGTAGTTGGGAATAGGTCTTGATATTCATGCAACAAGTGTGCAATATTATCTACTATCTCATCACTCCAGTAATCCCCTATCTGCACAAACTTTGGATTCTATATCATCCCAATGTTTACCTTCCATGTATTTATTGGTTGTGTGTATGCAATAGACTCAATTTTGGTCTTTATACTACCCATTCTCCTTGTGTTTCAGGTACTTTCACATTCCTTGGATCTTCTTCATCCTATTCTTCCTTAAAAGCATTGTAACATTCTAATAACTCATGGACAATCATAGAAACTCTGTGCGCATCGCAGACTGATACCACCTCCATGGACCCTTCTTCTAAGAAGATGTTGGTTCAAATAGCCTATAATTTTGCATACATTAATGGGGATTCATGTTTGAATGTAAATGTTACATTGAATATCTGATTCAACTCATCCCATTTGGTTGTCTCTCTGCACATTTCCAATTCCATATACCAGTTCTTCGAAATTGTATCTAGTGTATGTATAAATATGTGCATCCATGTTATCTCTGGTATTTAACTCCATAAGGTTTTTTACTCCTCGAATTCACTTGTCGGATCACTCTCCCTTGTATACTTCTATGCAATATTTTCTACCTTGGCATCAAATATCAGTTGCATTATCCTTCTACGATGCGACCAATATTCTATTCCTTCTTTGTGTGCAGCCCACCATCTGGATATAGTCACTTTTAGGACAACGTCTAGTGCCAACAACCTTTTTTGTTTGGGTAAATGCAACTCAAATGCCTTTATAAACAATCTTATATCAGTTAATCCATCATACCTGGTTAGATCGCATAACTTTGTTCCAATCCAACACAAGGATCGAGTCATGCGTGCACACCGTCTAGTTGATACTTTATGCATCCTCTGCTACCAATGATCTAGACCTTCTTCTGAATCTAATGAACACAAACTGATACTTCTCCAATTCGGTGCACCATATGTAGTGGGATTTACATAATCATCTATTCACACAATCATGTTATACAAGTTGTCAATGTCATTTCCTCTTGCTGGCTCTATGTATCTCTTTCCTCTGTTGGGTCCAATGGTGCAGTAACTTTCAAATATTCGACTTCAAATATAATCTCCCTCCTCTTCGGATTAATGATTTCCTGATTATCAAAGGCTCATTCAAGTCCCATCAGTGTTGGGTATGGTGGATTGTCATCCACTATCTCAATTACTTCAAAATATGCCACACTACACACCCCATCTATGTTCACAGGTACTCCTATCAATCGACCAATCAATACTATCTTGTGCTGATTCACGAGCCTTAAATGAACAAGAGAGTAGATCATCTTGGGTTTTCCCATCATCTCCTAGGTTTGTTTAGGTAATACATTCACATCAAATATCAAGTCCAAGATAACATTATCGAGATCATATTCCCCAATTTGTGCAGTGATCAATCATTTCATATAGGGCATTCAATGCAATTTCATATTTCATCAGCTCTACACAACTTCTCAAGAATTCTCTTAGAGTTCTTACCTTCCAAGTTGGATTCTCTGGCATAGTGCACTCACTGACATACGACACAAATGACGTTGATGTTCCCCAATCCTGTCCAAGTACCTCTTTTCTTTCCCTCTGATATGTCTCCTTTTCCTGTCGAGGGTCAAATGTTGTCATATGACTTGTGGGATTCCTTACCCATTTCTCAGTATTCTTTTCTCCATTCGTCACATCAACCCATGTTCGTTCTCCTTCGCACGTAACAACTGCTATTCTTGGTCCTTCATTGTGTTTTCTGATATCTTTGATACGTTCTAATTTGGATTATGGTTCTAATTTCCTCTTGCCTGGAATTTCACAACTAGTTTAGGACAATCTTTTGTTGCATGGTCTAGTTCTCTATATTATGTGCACATTGTACACAGATTTAGGAACTCAGAGGCTAAGTGTCCTGATTGATTACAATTGTAAAATATTATCGACCCTCTTCCTCCTCTTCCAAAGTTTCCTCTTCCTCGACCTCTGACAAAGTTTCCTCTGTTACCTGGGTTGAAGCCTCTCTGATTGTTATATTGTGGACAACCTCCTTCTGTTGCAACATTTAGTTGAGTGTGTGTTACTTTGATACTTTTGCAGTAGTGGACATTTATTTGGATCATGTCCCCATTTCTTACATAACTCAGAGTACCCCCCTCCTAGTAATGGATTCAGTGCTCCAGTCACCAAGTACTGTGGGAATGTTGGGCATTCATCCTTTTGGTGGCCTTCGATCCTACACTTGGTACACAATTTTTTTTTTCGTTTCTCCTTTCCTTTTGTGAGTTCTGCCAACTGAATTGTCAGGGAAACCAACTGCATCTGTACCTGCGCCATCCCTCCACTTTCTCTTACAGGGGATGCTTCCAACTCCATTGAAATATCCAAAGCTTCAAGCTGTGATGCAAGATTCTGTTGAATCAATGGCCTACGAATGTCTGGCATAAGTCCTACAATAAATCTGTTAAGAACTAAATATCAATATAGCATAGAAAAACCTCAGAATAAGTACTCAACGCCTTGAAAAAGAGAGAAATTCGGATAATAAGCCTCTTCGAGGGGGGAACCTTCTTATACCCACATAAATGTCCAAGTACAAGATGATTCAAAATGAAAATGTCTCCTTGGTATATATAGGAGACTAGGAGGTACAATTACAACTAATGGACCCAAGACGACATAAATAAAGTAACACTACTAATGTAATATGCCACAATTAAGGGTTAATGTGCCACTATTTAGGGCTTAACATGCCCCTCCCCTTGAGACAAGTGTTGTCCGCAATGCTTGAGTAACTCTGGATGCTTCTGTATAAAAGACTCGTCTTCCCAAGTGGAATCTTCAGCCGATAGTTTCCTCCATTTAATGAGATACTATGAAATGGATCTATTCCTTAGCTACCGACTTCTTGTGTTAGTGATGGATTCAGACTCCAATATGATTTTTCCTTCCTCATCAAGTTCTGGAAATATAGTTTGAATTGGGATCTTGTCACATATAACCTTCATTAAGCATGAAACATGGAAAACTGGGTGTACTCGTGAAGATGTAGGCAACTCCAATTTGTATGCCATAGTACCAATATTTTGTAACACCTTATAAGGGCCATAGTACTTTGGTGATAATTTATTATCCTTCTTGGCTTTCTTGAGGGACATCTGTTTGTATGGTTGTAGTCTTACAAATACCCAATCCCCTACTTCAAAACTTCTTTCACTACGATGTTGATCTGCTTGTTGTTTCATGCGATTTTGTGCCATGGTCAGGTTGTCCTTTAATATTTGGAGAAATTGTTTTTGATGCTCGATGTGATCTTCCACTGCTTGAACCTTAGATTTTTCTTTTAGAGAAGAAGTGATGGAAGGAGGGTGGTATCCATAGAGTGCCATAAATGGTGTCATTTTTGTTGCAGTATGAAAGGAAGTGTTATACCACCATTATGCCAACGGTAACCATTTGAGCCATTGTGTTTGTTTATCAGAGACAAAGCAACGAAGATAGCCTTCTAGACATTTGTTCACTATCTCAGTTTGTCCATCAGATTGAGGATGATAAGATGAGCTATGAGCCAATTGAGTACCCAAAAAAGAAAATAATTATGTCCAAAAATGTCTAGTGAAGATGGGATCTTTGTCACTTACAATAATCTTTGGGCTTCCATGTAGCTTTTGAATTGTCTCCATGAATGTGATGGAAACTGTGCTAGATTTGAAGGGATCAGAGAGTAAACAAAAGTGTGCATACTTGGTCAGTCTATCAACAATCACCATGATGACACTCTTTCCTTCAGACTTCGATAACACTGTGATGAAATCCACAGAAACCTCCTCCCAACACTGACTTGGGATGGATAATGGTTGTAAAAGACATGGGGTATTAATTGTTTCCACCTTATTTTGTTGGAAAACCAAACATTCTACCACAAACCTTTGAACATTAGTTTTGAGGCCATCCCAAAAAAATTCCTTCTTGACCCTATGGTAGGTTTTCAAAAATCTCGAGTGCCCTCTTAACCAGAGAGGTGTGCAATTCCAATAGTACCTTTTGTTTGAGTTGGGAGTTCTTACATAAATATAAGTGATCTTTGTACCATAGTGTATTATTTTTCCATGTAAATGTATCTCATGCACTGGAATCATGTTGCAACCTTTGAATGAGAGTCCACACATTTTCGTCATTCTTCCATTCATCTCTTGCTTCTATTATCCAATCGGGTTGGATGATCGAGATAGCACAGAGAAATGCATCAACATCTTCATCAACAACATTTTGCTTCCCTTTTTTATAGACAATTTCAAAATCATAACCCAATATCTTGGTCACCCATTTTTGTTGTTCTTCTGAAGACAATATTTGTTGCAAGAAGTATTTAAGACTATCATGATCTGTTTTGACCTTGAAGTGTCTACCTATTAGGTAAGGGCACCATTTCTTCAATGCGTGTAGTATTGCCATCATTTCCTTCTCATAAATTGGTTTGTGTAAGTCCTTTCCCTTGAGTGACTGACTTTCAAAAGCCAGGGGCCTTCCTTATTACATTAGGACAATTCCAATGCCATTTCTCGAGGCATCAAATTCCACAATAAATGTTTTGTGAAGTCTGGTGTGGTCAAGACAAGAGATTTTCACATCACCTCTTTAAGTTGTTCAAAATATTTGGTTTCCTTTGGAGTCCATGAAAATGCATCCTTCTTAGTTAGTTCCATTAAAGGTGCTTCTATTCTCCCATAGTTGCGAACAAACTTGTGGTAGTAACCTGTCAAACCCAAAAATCCTCTAAGATTCTTCAATGTTTTGGGAATCAGCCAGTCCATCATGGCCTTAATATTGTTAGGGTCTACCTTGAAACCTTCATGAGATACAATATGACCCAAATAATATACCTCTTTCACTCCAAAGAAACATTTGGACGGTTTGGCATATAGTTGTTGCTCCTTTAGTAGTTGTAGCACCTTGTCAACATGTCGCACATGATCCTCCCAAGACTTGCTATAGATTAGTATATCATCAAAATATACCAACACAAATTTTCGAAGGAATGGCTTGAAGATGGAATTCATCAACCCTTGGAATGTGGAAGGTGCATTTGTAAGGCCAAAAGGCATGACCAAAAATTCATAATGGCCTTCATGAGTTCAAAATGTTGTTTTTGGGATATCTTCTTTCTTCATTCTAATCTGATGATACCCTGAATGGAAATCCAACTTTGTGAAATAGATTGCTCCATGTAGTTCATCTAACATTTCATCAATGACGTGAATGGGAAACTTATCTTTAATAGTGATCTTGTTGATATCTCTATAATCTGGACACATATGCCATGAGATCTTTCTTGAATACCATTACCACTGGTGTAGAGTAAGAACTTTGGTTAGGTCTAATAATGCCAACCTATAACATTTCTTCAAACATGTGCTCAATTTCACTCTTTTGGGAATAAGGGTATCTATACAACCTGATATTAGGAGGAACACTCCCAGGAATTAGGTGAATATCATGATCATGATTTCAAGTGGGTGGAAGACCTTTGTGAATATCTTCAAATACTTTGTAATTCTTATCAATGATCCCTTGGAGATCTAGGGGAATAGATGTCTTAGATGTTTGAACATCTAGTGAGCATAGTTGTGCAATTACACCTTGATGCCCCTTTTTCAATAATTTTTTCATGCCATTAGATCTTATCACCTTCCCGAGTTTCCCTGTGATACCTTTTAACTCAATTTATTTTCCTTCCAATGAAAATTTCATGAAAAGTTCTTGAAAATTAAAATCCACTCTTCCTAATGATTATAACCACTAGATTCCTAGTATGACATCAACACCACCCATGGGTATAGAAATCATTGGACTATTCATTACATATTCCCCCATATTAAGATTGATCTTATTGCATTTTCCTGAGCAATTGATAGTTCCTCCATCTGCAATCATTACTTGAAACTCTGGTGTTGGATATACACAACAATTGAGAGATTTGGCTAATTTATAGTGAATTAAATTATGAGTACTACCAGAATCAATTAGGACTATTACCTTTTTTCTTTTTGATATATCCTTCAATATTGAGGGTTTGAGGAGTGATAATTCCATCCAATGCATTACACGATATCGTGGAAGTCAACTCTTCAGAAGAAATCGCTTCTACATTTTCATCTTGAGATGGTTCTTGTTCTTGTTCTTGTTCCTCTTCACAATCTATGTAGAATAATTTCTTCTCACCACACTTATGTCCCTTATTGTACTTGCTTTCACAATTAAAGCATAAACCTTTTGCTTTTCTTTCCTCCAATTGTTGAGGTGTCAACCTTGTAGGTTGAGGTGTTTTAGAAGAAGGAGGATTTTTCTCTTGATATATGTTAGGAGTGGTCCTTCTAGTTGCCATAGCCATATTTTTACTTTCGACATTTCTTGCCACCCTAAATGCATTCTCCAATGATTTGGGTTCCCAAAGGTGAACCTCGTGTTGAATGTTATCTCTTAAAGTTCCTATGAATACATCAATCAAGTGATCATCTGGAATATTTGTTATCTTTATATTCAATCTTTGGAAGTTCTCAATGTGCTCTATAATTGAACCCTTTTTCTTGAGATTTATCAATTGGCTAAAGAAGGTATTTCTCCTTGTATCCTCATAGTGTGTTATCAATTATTTCGTGAAAATTGTCCAAGTGACAAGTGATTTGTGAGAAAAAATCCATCGATACCAGACAAATTGATTGGGTTCTAAATATAGAGAATAAATGCATACCTTTTGTGTATGTGGCACATCATGTAGATCAAAGAATTCCTCCATCTGAAGTATCCATGTGATTGGGTCCTTGCCATCAAACTTCCTCATATCGATCTTAGGAACGTGGTTGGTATTCAACCCAAAGTTGGATTTTCTCCATTCTTGATTCATCTTCCTTGTGTCCTCATCATGAATTTCATGGGATACATTTTCACTTTCAGGTGTCTTCTCTATTAGGAATTTTTTCAATCCTTGCATGATCTCCCTTTTTAAACCATCCATCATCCCTTGTAGTTCATCTTTTGTCACTATCTTATTTTGTAAATCATTTATGTCCCTACACATTTCTTCACCTTCATCAAGAGTCCAAGTAGGACTATCTGGAGGCTTATTTGGTGTATAAGTTCCCTTTTTTGGTGGCATGTTGGCAAAGTATCACTTTTAAACCTTGATTTTGAGGTGGTTCTACTAGACAATATTTCTTCTATTGTATCTCCCAAATTTCGGCCCTTTTGGGTATGGAATTTTTTTTTTGTAGTTCTCTGATATTTCTTCTCTGCAATGCCATAGGTCTGATCAAAATTGGATGTGCCAAGTGGAATTTATGGTAACTTCCCCACAACTTTCTTATTTTTGTACTTTCCAGGAGATCTCAATTGTATAGCGTGCCCCGCACAAAATAATTGATATAAAATTCTGAAAATTGTTCCAGAAATATTACAGATTGTCCACTATCCAATGAAACTTGCCTCACTCAATTTGGATACTCTGGGAATAATTTATGATTGTTTTACCCAGAACACCTTCTTGAGACTAGTCAATAGGACTAGTCATATACCCAATCTTCCACAGGATGTATCTACAAATGTAAGATGACCCAGAAGAAGAATTTTTTATCACATATACTTTAATAATTTATGTGAATATCCTATGGATTTCAGAGTCTAAAATGTTACATAAAAAAATTTATAGCGAAAATTCCGCAATGACTCAATCCAGGATGATTCCAGAATCCTATCTTACACAGGATGTATCTACAAAAGTATAAGGCCTCTGGAGCTGAAATTTTAACCCAACGTACCTTGATCCGTCTACTAAATATCTTCCAAGGGGATTTTTTTGAAACGTTGTATAAAAACAGTTATAGGTAAAATTCCAAGGTTTCTCATATGTATAAGCGAAACCCCAAGACCTTGAGCTCTGATACCATATGTTAAGAAAAAAATATCAATATAGCATAGAAAAACCTCAGAATAAGTAATCAATGCCTTAAAAAAGAGAGAAATTCAAATAATAAATCTCTTCGAGGGGGAAACCTCCTTATACCCACATAAATGCCCAAATACAAGATGATTCAAAATGAAAATGTCTCCTTGGTATATATAGGAGACTAGGAGGTACAATTACAACTAATGGACCCAAGCCGACATAAATAAAGTAACATTACTAATGTAATATTCCCAATTAAGGGTTAATGTGCCACTATTTAGGGATTAACAAAATCATTCTTGATGTTGTTGATCAGGGATTTGGAAAGACAGTCTCCAAACAAATCCTTGAATCTTTAATCGAAATACCATACTGACTCAATTTTCACCTATTTAATTTCCTTCATCTATGTGATGTACTGTGACTCATACTTTAGCTTCTTGAATTCTTTCAACAATTCTTGTCTTATCTTTGCCAAAGTCCTGGCTTGTCCTTTGGCGTGGTACTTTGCAACTTCATGTACGAGACTAACGCACGACCTCTAAATGTTGTTTTCAACTGTGAAATCTTCATGGCCTCATCTTGGACATTCTTTGTAGCCCAAATTTTCTCATAGAAAAATAGATATTGTTCTAGGTCCTTTGACCCAACTCCCTGAAACTCAGGCAGTCTGAGGGTGTTTTCTACCCCTGTCATGTTTCTTTATGTAGTCCCTCCTCTCCGTAATGTTGGTTAACTTTGATTTTTCACACTGCTTCCACTTATATGAGTGATACTACTCTATACTCCCTTGATAAATATGAGTGCTTTTGATAAATCTTCAACTTTTATTTCTAATTTTTGTGACACACATGGGGTCGTGGATTCGACACAGGACCTAGTCTAGGTAGGAATTGACAACTCTTCTATTATAGGACTGAACTGGAACTCTTCTTCCTCTCCTTTTATTTGTGGTATCTCTATGATTTGGACTATTGTGCAAGGCCCTCTCCACTTTGTCTCACTGCATGACTCTCCTTTCTCAGCCCTAGTCTTTCATCTGTTGTACCTCATTCCACTGCACAATACTCCAAACTCGTATTCTTCCTCTGATACAAGTTATTGGGTTCTCTGCATCCTCATTCCCTCCCTTCCTTCCTCATGTCTTCCTTCATTCTCTCATGTCCTCATACTATCTGTTGTCACTCCAAGAAACTCCTTAGGGTTGTAGGCTAAGGATGCTTGGTAACTTAAGAAAACAATGTGTAGGTATGATTGGAACAATGGGATCACTCAATGATTAATGTAATAGACAACTCATCATACATTCAAATGAAACAGTGCTTTCAAAAAACAACAATCAGATGAACTATTTTAAAGGAGAGGATGAAGAACATTAATCTTGATTGCCAAATACAACTGGGTGTAGGGCTTAATGCAAGATAGAAAAAAATCCTTCACTTCGAGTCTATGAGCTCAATAAAGAGATGACAGTATTTATAAGCTAAGATAAACTGAAATAAAGTACAGAAAAGGAAGCATGAATATTTCTGATATTGAAAGAAAAAGGAGACTGTAATTTTATTATGCAATAAGAGTCTATACAGTAGAAAAAAATGTATTCCCAGTTTGAACCCTTGTCTCTTAGAAAATATAGGCATTTATAGCCTTTTACAATCAGTTTTTAAGATCCTGAAAATTTGGATCTATATCTAAAAATAGAAAATAAAACTAACTAAGGCAATTGATAACAAAGACTAGTTGCTAGAACTCGAACTGTCTTCTATATCAATATTTGACATCTATACTTCATCAGCTTCTGGACTCTATTGTGTCATGTAAAAGGTAAAGGCACCTGTCTTCTGTAGTTGGACTTCTTCAATTAATCATAGTCGAAACTTTAGGAGACCGATTTAGCATTTGGTTTTCAAAATCTCCATGAATCTCTGATGATGAGTATTTTCTGACTAAGTGGTTAATCCTTTGATGCTCTTGAACTTCTTTAAATACCTTGAAAATCACCCTGCTCCATATTTAGCTTTCAAAAATTATTTTTGTGCTTTCACCAGCTAATTCGCCTTATGATTTGTTGGTTAGCTGGTGAAAGCTCTGCCTTTCACCAGCTAACTGGTTGTAAATTTACCCTTTGCACTGGTGAAAGCTCTGTCTTGGCCAAAAAGAAACTTTCACCTAGAAAACTGTTGTTTAATCAAAAACTTAGCATGTCTCTGCTTTGTCTCCTTGCATATTCACAGCAACCTGGGCTAGCACTTGTAGATCTGGGTGCGACTTCTGCTTCAGCTTCAATTTTCTAATTTTCCTCTTAAGGCGTTTTGCTAACCACCATAAACTGTTATAATCTTTGGTGATTTTCTTCTTTCTCTTTTTTTCCTTGACACTTTCACGAGCCAACTTCTCAAATGCTGCATTTGTCTCTGCGAAATTATCAGACAGAGTTTTGTATCTCGCCTTAATTACTCTTTCTAAAACCTCCTGTTGAGCAATCACTTCTTTTAGTTGCTTAATTTTTTGTGATTTCTTTGATTTTTTGCTCTTTGATGTTTCACCTTCATCAGTGGGAGTAAAAGTCTCACAATCCTGTGCAAATTCCATGGAGTGTTCAGGGCTTTTAATGGCTGGACTTTCATCTTCTTGCTCTGGCTCTGTTTCTAAGTCTGTGTATGGTAGATTTAGAATATTTGTCTTCTTTTCTGTAGGCTACTCTGAAGTGGTTTCAAAATCTAATTTTTTCTTTGACCTGTGAGACTTTATGCCATAAATCCTATCTTCTGGTGGTCCTGGAAGAGTTCTCCTCTTCCTCGAGCTGCTCTGAGGAGTTAATTTCCCTTTTCCAGCTCTCTTCTGCTCATTCATGGGTTGAGTTTGGGTTTCAAAGCCTTCCCAAAAAAGAAAATGTTGCCAAGTCCTTCCTCTTTGTCTTAGTTCCTCCAGAATTATCAATTTGATTAGGCCGAAATGACAAAGAGTATTTTTCATACTTAGAGGTTCAACCCTAATCTTTTTATAGACTTTAGTTAGGATTTTGTGAAAGAAGAAAGGTAAATTTAGGAGAGTTTTCCCTATGAAATGATCTAAGAGCTTGAAATGGTATAGCATCAGCTTCTCATACCTGCCTTCTGAGGTTATATAGAGTTTAATGCCTTTGAACAAGTCCTGCCATTCATCCTCCAAATGAGAAACTGGCATGCTTTTCTTCCATGCGACATTTCTGAATTTTTCCTTAAGATATGCTCTGAAATTGAGATTCTTGGTTGTTGTTGTCTTGAACCAGCTCTGGCCTGATCTAGGTAAGCTGGTTGTTGTATCAATGGCAGCTTCATCAACTATGATTTCTAAAGAACCGACACAGGCTTTGTTTCCATCATACGATTTAGCAAATTCTTCAGCTATTGTTTGGTGGCAGCCATTCTGTAACTTTTCAACATATCCCATGAAGCTTGCGTCTGAGAAGCGTTTTTCACCTCTGGATGTGCTTGTAAAAAGGATAGACTGTTTAATTCTTTCCTTAACAATGAACCACTTCGTTTCCTTGCCATCTACAACTCGAACCCCAGACAATTTTGCAAACAAATCACTGTAATTTGTTGTTTGAGCCAATGTTTGGCGCTGGTGAAAACTCTCGGCGTTTTCTTTCAAATATGAAACCATAACATATGTTTGTGGATGATGCGTGTTGGGGATATGAAGTTTCAATTTGATGTCACCAGCTGAGTAGTACCGCTCCTTTACCTGTGATGATGAATTTGAATTCGTCATCTCCAACGCCATTATCTCGTGAAGCATGCATTCACAAACACGATCCGCTTTGATATCCGATTTAGACGTGCAAAACAGAATCCTCATCATTATTCGCTTTCACCAGTGCCTTATAATGATTACGTGACGTGTGTTGAGCATGTCATCTTTTGATTTCTGAAAACGTGGAGGAAACACACATGTTTTGCGCTTTCACCAGCTAACGGTCTGTGGGAAAGTACTCCTTAACTGTTGAAAATCGCCGCTTTCACCAGCTAGTCATCAACCTTGCAAAACACATTAGCTATTGAAAGTCTTTTCATGAAATTTTATAGAAAATACCTTTATGGATCAACTTATTTCTAAGATATGAATTTAAAACCTAAGTTTTGACACTAGAAGAAATTAAAATAAAATGGATAAAACTACAAATAACCATGCTATCAACCACAAAATGAAACCATAGTGACTCATTCATTTTGGTAGCTAACACTATCCTCTTGTCATCCCCAAGTTCCCCTATGTGCTTGAATTCCCTTAGCAGTCAGACTCCATTTTCATCACACACTTGTCACACAATAACATATTTATCCATGTTCCCAACAATTTCATGAATCTTCCACGTGGAGCTTTGAAAAAGTCTCTTTCTACAAAATTGTATGACTGGGTACAATCTACTACAAATTATGTAATATATCCTCCTATTATACTTTCCAACCAGAAATCAATTGCACGAGAAGTTTTATTACTTACAAACTTCATTTGTATTACTGTTAGCGTTGTGTGTGGTTGTATGACCCTAGGTTCGAGTTATCTTGACCAACAAATCCCTTCAGCCATCAATCCTTTTGGCATCACCTGCATGCAAGTGAAGTATCACTCGAGGTATATATTGGGGATGTAGGAACCAATTTTATACATTAGTGATGGAATGTGAGGTTATCATTTTATTCATTATTACTTATTGGTTATGTGCACGTTGTTTGTCTTTGTTCTTCGTTAGATACTTAGTGAATTTAGATTCATATTACCATTATATTCCATATTACAACATAAACACATTACTGTAACAGTTGTAACTATTGCGTAATGATTACACATAAGAAAAATCTATCTTAACATGCATCCAAACATAATCCATGATCAATCACATAAAAGACAGTCAACACAGTATTTAATTTGGTTCACCCAACTCTGGGCTATGTCCACAATGACTCGCTTCTTTATTATGCATTTGGTAATTTTCTCAGGCTTGCACACTGCACTTAAAAGATACATCATGGTTATATTCTCCTTTACCTAGCCTAGCCGCTATGCAGTGCAAGCCTCTCTCTTTATCTACAACATCTCCTTAACATTAATACATAGACTCTTCTTACTGAAAGGAACTCTCGACAACTTGGAACAAACTCCACAGTATCGCTCGAGAATAACACCTATTCTCCCAACCCATTACATATTTATACATGAATTCTAGGGATTAGAACCCTACTTTTCCCATCCTAAAAACCCTATTACAATTCCTTAAAACTCATTTATTACTTCTTTTATTATTCTTCTTTACTCCTCTTATTTATTCCTGTTGATTAAGGTTGGTTGCCATTGATGTAAACCCTTGAAGGAAGTTGGAGAACCCAGGTTTGGGTAATGGACCCAAGTTTATTTGATGGATAACGATATGAGTTTTGATATATTTGCAGGTAATACTATTCTATATGGATACTACATGTCATTCCATTTTCAGTGGTATGTGGAACGTCACATAATTCCTCACAGTTAGAGAGTTATGGCCATGTGAAGTTGGAGAACCCTCATGAGTCATCTAGAAGCCCCAAAAGGTCAAAGTGGTTTAAGAGATTTTTAGAAGGTAAATAATAAAGTGAAGTGATGAGAGTATTATAATTCAAATTGAATACAAAAGAAATTATTTAAATAATAAATTTAATGGAGAAATTACTA
Organism: Picea engelmannii; assembly: GCA_009831015.1. Lineage (NCBI taxonomy): Eukaryota > Viridiplantae > Streptophyta > Pinopsida > Pinales > Pinaceae > Picea > Picea engelmannii. Next base: position 18,220 of record ML818481.1, on the reverse strand, counting down.
AGTTGACAAGTGGTTAGAAGTGGGTTAGCCCTAAAATAAGGAAAGTGGTTTAAGATGGTTAGAAGGTAACCCCTTGAGGTAAAGTGAAGTGATGAGTGTACTATAAGTCAAAGTGGATACAAAATAAATTGTTTAAATAATACATTTAATGGATAAATTACTAATTGGACAAGTGGTTAGAAGTTGGTTAACCCTAAAATAAGGAAAGTGGGTTAAGATGGTTAAAAGGTAACCCCCTGAGGAAGCTACATGAAAGTATAAATAAGAGGCAAGGCTCTCTCATTTTATATCACACTTGAGCATATTGAATATCTACATGTGACTGAGGTAACCAAAGGATATATAAGCCAAATTTCAGAGATATGGTGAAGTAAAGAAGGCCGAAATTCAAGGGAGGATAAATTCTTTTGATGATGCTTTCTAAGGTATGTTATTTACAGGTCATTTCACCATTTTCGCAATAATTTTTTTTCTAGAATGATTCAGACCGTGAAATTGATATTCCATTGAGAAAACATATCCAAGTAGTTGTGGTATGAATTTCAGCTTGTGGTTCATTGTAGGTTTGGAGTTACACTCCGTGGAAAATAGGGTTTGTGGTTAGTCCTGAAATTAGTCTAAAATAGGTGATTCGGGTAAAAACGTCATAACTTCTTCATAACAGATCCAAATTAAGTAAGACAAAAAAATTTGGTTAGAGTACAATAGTATTCTGTGTAAAATTTTCAGATTCATACAACAAATATTCCATGTGGGGCACGCTCTACACGTTTGCTCTCTAGAATAAGCCAGAATTCAAAAAGGTATGCCATTTTAGATATAACTCCTTTTCTCAGAGGTTCCAAGTAGTGACACCTGGAGGAATTGCATAAAACACACTGAAGAACATTGTGTACTCTTTTAAGATATTTATTCATTATAGGTACATAGTTATGATTATTTCAAGTTAGGGTTGTTGACTAATCCAAAACTAGTCATGTGATACTAAAGAAAAGTTTCATGAAAATGTTAGTCTCTTGTTGTTAAAGTTAAGGAAGGTTTGTAGGTATGTGATCACATACACCAGGTCTATTACAGAGTTGCAAATCAGATTTGGATGATGAAATTGATGAGGGATTTTGGTTGAGGTACATGTTGGGTACATGGTTGAAACAAGTAGTTGATGAGTTTGCACATACATGAGGTGTATAGTTGATGATGATGGTACATATTGATGATTCATAGTTGATGAGTAGTTGATACATGATTGGTACATACTTGGTACATGGTTGGATGCACTTGTTTATGGTAAAGGTTGATTACAGGTTGTTTGGTACAGGTTGGTGCATGGTTGATGCACTTGTTTATGGGGTACAGGTTGATTACAGGTTGAGGTATAGGTTGATTCATGCTTGATGCATGGTTAAGGTTGTTTGGTGCAAGTTTATTGGTACATTTTTACATCAGTATATCTCAAAGTGATAGTGTGACAGTGGTTCCATCATTCTACTTATACGTCAGGGCGGTTGGATGGGGCAAGGATAGGTGTTTGTAGACACATTTGGGTTGTAACCGGAGAACATAGGGGGTTGTAGCCTCCTTCTGGTTGTAGCCAGAGAATTGGGGAGTTGTAGCTTCCCTTAGGTTGTAGCCTGAGAAACTAGGGGTTGGAGCCTCCTTCCAGTTGCAGCTGGAAAATAAAGGAAGTTGGTGCTTCCAATGAATGTAATTCTTCAAAACATATGAGAAAAATCATTCCGTGGTTTTTTCTCTCTTTAGGTTTCCACGTAAAACACTGGTGTATTGTGTAAGTGTATGATTGTTCATTTGTTCCTTTCTTATTTACTCTGCAGTTATTGGATGATAATGCTACATTGATATAGCACTTGGATTATATGGTTAAAAATGATTAAATTTATTTATTACTGATTCACCCCCCCTCTCAGTAATCCAATAATTGGTTTCAGAAAAGGTTCCTTTAGAAATCAGTTTAACCACTAAAAGGTAGATCATGGGGAGAAACAACTTGTAAAGAAATGGAATACCACAGTTTGATGGACAAAAGTATGTATTTTGGAGCATAAGGATGAAGACATATATACAAGCACATGGATTTGAAATTTGGAAATCAATTGTAGATGGATACATAGTACCAACAGTTCTGCCAAAAAATGACAAAGCAGTGAAACTCAGTCAGAATAATTCCAAAGCCACAAATGCACTTCTAAATGGTCTTGGTGAAACAATATTCACCAAAGTTTCACATTGTAAATCCGCTAAAGAGATTTGGGACAAACTTCGAAATATTTATGAAGGAGATTCAAAATTCAAAGCAGCAAAGCTTCAAACTTACAGAGGTTCGTTCAAACAACTAAAGATGAATGAAGATGAGAATATTGCAGCTTACTTCTTACGAATCGATGAAACAATAAATGCAATCATGGGATTGGGAGAAGAAATTCAAGAATATGTAATTGTTCAAAAGGTACTAAGATCTCTTCCTATGATATTTGACCCTAAGATATCAACACTAGAAGAAAGAGCAGATCTAAACTCAATAAGAATGGACGAACTACGTGGAATATTCACAGCATATGAAATGAGAACTGATAGGAAAATCCAGATGTAAAAGAAGCAGCCTTCAAATCATCCAAAAGATCAAAGCAAAAGGGAAAGAAATAAGAAAAAGAACATAACAGCAATAGTGACATCTCGGAAGATGATGAGGAAGTGACCAACTTTGTCAAAATATTGAACAAGGGAACCGATGGTAGGTATAGAGGTAAGCTTCCTTTAATTTGTTTTAATTGTGATGGTATTGGTCATTTTGCTAACAAATTTCCTCAAAAGAAAAAGAGAAAGGATGAAGGTTACACAAAAAACAAACAAGCATATAAAGGCAAAAGAACCACAAAGAAATTTTTCAAGAAAAGCTTATGCACCAAAGAAGACATCTCATCATCAGATAAAGATGAAGTCAGTGACACTGAGACAGAAAGAGTTATATTCATGGCAGTAGAAGAATCTGAAGAAGAATATGAAGAAGCTGAAGAAGTCGAAGAAGAAATTGAAGAGGCAGAAGTTGACTACCGAGAGGAATTGTTGAGTTCCATAGAATTTATCAAAAGAGAAAAGAGGAAAAACAAGAAGCTACAAGCAGAACTAGACAAGAAAGAAGACACTTGGGAATTAGAACAAATAATCACAAATTTAAGGTTCAAATTGAAGAAGATAAAATAATTGAAGCACTCAAAGAACAACTAGAAGGAAGAGACAGGATCATTGAAAATTTGGAAGCATATATTGTCACATTAAGAAAGGATCTTCAAAAGAAAAATATGCAGAACAACTCAAAAGTTTTGAATGATATTATCAACAGTCAAAGTCCTAATCATGACAAGTCCAGAACTGGATACAATTAGACAGAAAAGGGATCAAGCTACAAAAAAACAAAAGAAACATATCCAAAAAGCTATGCAAAAACAATCAAAGGGGATATGAAGGTCTACAGAGAAAATTATAGGGACACTCCTCCACCGAGAAGATTTAGATTTCAAAATCAACGACCAATAGAAACAGACAGGTCTCAGGAAGAAGAAGGATTCATAAGAGCGCCTCCTTTCAGAAGATATTCAACTCCCAGGTATCAAACTACATTTTTTGGTTTATGTTATGCATGCAATAATTTTGGACAGAAAGTTGTGAATTGCATAGATAACAATAGGAACATAAACAACTTTGAAATTCATACACAAAAGGGTTATCCAAGAAGACCTAGTGAAACATAGAAAATAAGTTACAATAGGTTTGAATCATTAAGCACTGAAGTGGAATGCTACAAGTGTAACAACTTTGGAAACATGGCCAAAGATTGCAGAATGATAATCCCTCCTAGAGAACCACAATAGAACAACAACAATCATAGACATGAACCTCAGAAAAGGACACATATAAGAAAGCATGATCAATACCACAATGAAGAATGCACACTCACTCTACAAGATAAGCAGAAGAAACGTGGTTGGTATGTTGACAATGGCTATTCAAAACACATGACAAGTGATAGAGACAAGTTTCTTACATTAAGAAAGGAAAGAGATGGATCGGTCTCCTTCAGAAATGATGATTCAGCTAAAATCATTGGAAAAGACAGTCAGAATTGGGAACAAGAATAAAAAAAGCATAAAATGTTCTACTAGTAGAAGATATGAAACATAATCTCTAAGTGTGAGTCAAATGTGTGACCAAGGTCATAAAGTCACTTTTGATTCACAAAAGTGCAAGATAAGAAAAGAAGGTTTAGGAAAATTGATTGCTACAACTGTGAGAAATTCAAGCAACATATATGTGTTAAAAGAAATTGGAAATGAAAAGTGTTGTATAGGAAAGGAAGATGAAATTTGGCTATGGCACAAAAGAATGGGTCACATACATTTTGATAACCTTGTCAAAGTCAACAAAAGAGAAGCAATTGGAGAAATACCCCAGATCATGAAACCAACCAACACTTTATGCAAGCATTGTCAACAAGGAAAGAAAACAAAGACCAGGTTCAAATCAAAGGAATATTCAACAACAAGACCATTGGAAATTGTGCATATTGATCTAGTTGGAACAACTACAACAAAGGGTTTAAAAGGTGAGAAATATTTTATGTTATTAGTTGATGATTATACAAGAATGACTATAGTTTGTTTTCTCAAGAATAAGTCAGAAGCTTTTGAAAACTTCAAGATCTACAAGGAAATGGTTGAAAATGAAATGGATTTAAAAATCAAATGCTCAAGATCTAATAATGGAGGAGAGTTCACTTCAAAGGAATTTATGGACTACTGCAGCAGTCATGGAAAAAAAAAACAATTCTTCGTTGCTAGGACACCTCAACATAATGGAGTTGTTGAAAGAAAGAGCAGGACAGTACAGGAAATGGATCAAACAATGCTAATAGATTCCAAATTGACAGATATTTTTTGGACACAGGCAGTGCATACAATAATTCACATTCAAAACAGAGTAATGTTCATAAACAACACTGACAAAACTCCCTACGAGCTATGGAAAGGAAGACCAACAAATGTGAAGAACTTCAGAGTTTTTGGAAGCAAATGTTACATCAAAAGAGAAGATGGCAGAATCAGAAAGTTTGACTCTCGTGTGGACAAAGGAGTACTTGTTGGTAACTCAAGTATAAGGAAATCATACAAGTGTTATAACCTGAGATTGAACAAAGTTGGAAAGAATCAACATAACAATTGATGAAACATGTAGACAAGAATTAAAGGAAGAAGAAAATGAATCAATGGAACAACTTTACAAAGAAGAAACAAAAGATGAAAAAGAAGTATAAGGGGAGGATGAAGAGGATCCGATAGAGGCAGAAGATAAAGTTCAACAAGTGTCTCCAAAGACACCTAGAAGACGAGTACAGTAGAATCATCCTTCAGATTAGATTATCAGAAACAAAGATGCAGGATTTGAGACTAGAAGAAGAATCTGTTCACCAGAACAAACGCACCTAGCACTCTCATCTGCGATTGAACCAACCTGTTTTGAAGAGGCCAGCAAGGATGAATTTTGGAATAAGTCCATGGATGAAGAATTGGGTCAAATAGATAAAAATGACACTTGGAAATTGGTTCCAAGACCAAAGGATAAGAATGTGATCGACACAAAGTGGGTATATAGGAATACATTGAATGAAGATGGACATGTTACAAGGAACAAAGCTATATTGGTATGTAAAGGATATGCACGGGTTGAAGGAATCAAATTTGAAGATACATTTGCTCCATTTTCCAGAATGGAAGCAATCTGATTGCTTTTAGCTTATGCATGCTCCAAAAATATTAAAGTGTATCAGGTGGATGTAAAATCAGTTTTTCTAAATGGAGAACTTGAAGAAGAAGTCTACATTGAACAACCAGAAGGATTTCAGTTGTCAGAGAACGCTAATTATGTGTGTAAATTAAAGAAGGCCTTGTATGGTCTAAAACAGGCTCCTAGAGCATGGTACTATAGACTGGATAAATAGCAAGCATGGTTTAGAAAAAAGAAGTGTAGACAACAACCTCCACATCAAGGTAAGTCAAGATAGTATTTTATTAATTGAAGTTTATGTTGATGTTATTATTTTTGGTAGTGATGATGATAGGTTAAGCCACAAATTTGTAAAAGATATGAAGAATGAATTTGAAATGTCATTACTTGGAGAACTATCCTTCTTTCTGGGACTTCAGATATGTCAAAGCAGCCAAGGAAATTTTATTTCTCAAACCAAGTATATCAGAGAAATGCTAAAGAGGTTCAGAATGGAAGATTTCAAACCAGTTATCACTCTCATGCAAACCAGTTTCAAGTTGAGAAAAGATGATGATTCAAAGTCTACAGATCAGAGGCAATATAGATCAATGGTTGGTAGCCTACTATATGTGACAACTACCAAACTAGATGTAATGCAGGCAGTTGGACAGGTGGCACAATTTCAAGTAACACCAAAGGAATCACATGTATTAGTAGTCAAGAGGATTTTCAGATATCTCAAAGGAACATAAGAGTTTGGATTATGATATCCAAAAGGAAAGGATCTATCACTTATTTCCTACACAGATGTAGATTGGGCAGGTTGTATTGATGACCGACGAAGCACCAATGGAGCAACGTTCTACTTGGGTGAGTGTTTAGTATCATGGCTAAGCAAGAAACAATCCTTAGTATCTTTATCTACAACCGAGGTAGAGTATATTGCAGCAGTATCTATTGTGATAATACAAGTGCCATCAGTATCTCAAAGAACCCGATGATGCACTCCACAACGAAGAACATTCCAATCAAGTATCACTTTCTACGGGAACAAGTTGCAGAAAATAAGATCAGAGTTGAGTATGTGGGCACAAAAGAACAAATGGCAAACATATTTACAAAACCACTTCCATGGGAAACCTTTAATTATCTTTGCCAGAGACTCGGAGTTATTTCTACTCCAAAATCAATTCTTTTGAAGGCTTATCTTATATTTCTTCGATGTACATGAGGAAGCACCATAAAGAGGATATTTCAGTTAGGGGGAGCAACACTGAATGGAAAAAAACCTTTTCCATTGATGACAAAGGGGGAGAGATTTATGAGATGCAGAGGACATAGGCATGGTTCCAAGGGGAGCATGAGCGATATAACTTCAGTATTTCATGACATGATTTTAGTATTGCATCAAAGTGTTGCCATCAATTCCAAAGGGGGAGATTGTTGATTAAGTGTTCGTGCTCTTTTCGTCAATATGTGAGCAAAAAGTGAGCACTTACATGCCTGGTTGGGCTCTCCTAGTCATGACAGCTGTAATGCAAAAGGTTAGAAAGAAAACAGTAAAGGTATTAACAAGAATTAAACAAGAACTAAATAACAACATGAGCATAAAAACAAAAACTAAAAACAAGTGACAATGGAACAAGTTC
>ML818481.1:0-10693 GCA_009831015.1 Picea engelmannii | reverse complement strand
TTTTAATCTTTTAGCCAATTTTGTATAGTTTTGGCCCTTTTGTTGTGCTGTGGAGTTAACCTTTGTGCCATGAATGACTGTTTTTCTGTGCTGATGATGTTGAGTTCTTGTCGCCCTGTGCGGACGAAATTTCAGTGATAACATTAAGGTTGGTTTTTATTGATGTCAACCCTTGAAGGAAGTTGGAGAACCCAAGTTTGGGTAATGGACCCAAGTTTGTTGGATGGATAACGGTATGAGTTTTGATATATTTGCAGTTAATACTATTCTATATGGATATTAAATGTCATGCCATTTCCAGTGGTATGTGGAACATCACATAACTCCTCATGATTAGAGAGTTATGGCCATGCGAAGTTGGAGAACCCTCATGAGTCATCTAGAAGCCCCAAAAGGTCAAAGTAGTCAAAGTGGTTTAAGAGATTTTTAGAAGGTAAATAATAAAGTGAAGTGATGAGTGTACTATAATTCAAAGTGAATACAAAATCAATTATTTAAATAATAAAGTTAATGGATAAATTTCTAAGTTGACAAGTGGTTAGAAGTGGGTTAGCCCTAAAATAAGGAAAGTTGTTTAAGATGGTTAGAAGGTAACCCTTTGAGTTAAAGTAAAGTGATGAGTGTACTATAAGTCAAAGTGGATACAAAAAATATTATTTAAATAATAAATTTAATGGATAAATTACTAATTGGACAAGTGGTTAGAAGTTGGTTAGCCCTAAAATAAGGAAAGTGGGTTAAGATGGTTAAAAGGTAACCCCTTGAGGAAGCTACATGAAAGTATAAATAAGAGGCAAGGCTCTCTCATTTTATATCACACTTGAGCATATTGAATATCTACAGGTGATTGAGGTAACCAAAGAATATCTAAGCCAATTTTCAGAGAGAAGGTGAAGTAAATAAGGCCTAAATTCAAGGGAGGATAAATTCTTTTGATGATGCTTTCTAAGGTATGTTATTTACAGGTCATCTCACCATTTTCGCAATAACTTTTTTTATAGGATGATTCAGACCATGAAATTGATAGGACATTGAGAAAACATATCCAAGTAGCTTTTGTACCAATTTCATCACGTGGTTCGTTTTAGTTTTGTAGTTACACTCCGTGGAAAATAGGGTTTGTGGCTAGTCCTGAAACTAGTCTAAAATAGGCGTTTTGGGTTAAAACGTCATAACTTCTTCATAACAGATACAAATTAAGTAATACCAAAATTGTTGGTTATAGTATATTCTATAGTATTCTTTGTAAAACTTTCATATCCATTCAACAAATATTCCATGCGGGGCACACTCTACAAGTTCTCTTTCTAGAATAAGCCATAATTCAACAAGGTATGTCATTTTTGCTATAACTCATTTTCTGAGAGGTTCCAAGTAGTGAAACCTAGAGGAATTGCATAAAGTACACTGAAGAACATTGTGTACTATTTTCAAATCTTTAATCATTACAAGTACATAGTTATGATTATTTCAAGTTAGGGTTGTTGACTAATCCAAAACTAGTCATGTGAGACTAAAGAAAAGTTTGATGAAAATATTAGTCTCTTGTTGTTAAAGTTAGGGAAGGTTTGCAGGTATGTGATAATATACACCAGGTCTATTACATAGTTACAAATCAGATTTGGATGATGAAATTGATGAGAGATTTTGGTTGAGGTGCATGTTGGGTACATGGTTGAGATAAGTAGTTGATGAGTTGGAACATACATGAGGTGTATAGTTGATGATGTTGGTACATATTGATGAGTAGTTGATACATGATTGGTACATAATTGGTATATGGTTGGATTCACTTGTTTATAGTACATGTTGATTATAGGTTGGTGCATGGTTGGTGCACTTGTTTATGGTACAGGTTGATTAAATGTTGAGGTACAGGTTGATGCATGGTTGATGCATGGTTCAGTTTTATTGGTATAGGTTGTTTGGTGAAGGTTTGTTGGTACAGGTTTACAGTGGTATATATCAAAGTGATAGTGTGATAGTGGTTCTGTCATTCTACTTATACGTCAGGGTGGTTGGACGGGGCAAGGACAGGTGGTTGTAGCCATCTTCCGGTTGTAGTCGGAGAACATAGGGGGTTGTAGCCTCCTTCTATTTGTAGCTAGAGAATTTGGTTGTTGGAGCTTCCCTCAGGTTGTAGCTTGAGAAACTAGGGGGTTGGAGCTTCCCTCAGGTTGTAGCCTGAGAAACTAGGGGGTTGGAGCCTCTTTCCAGTTGAAGCTAGAAAAAAAAGGAAGTTGGTGCTTCCAATGAATGTAATTCTTCAAGACATATAAGAAAACGAATTGTGTGGTTTTCTTCGGCTTTGGGTTTCCACGTAAAACACTGGTGTATTGTGTATGTGTATGATTGTTCATTTGTTCATTTCTTATTTACTCTACAGTTATTGGATGATAATGCTACATTGATATAAAACTTGGATTATATGGTTAAAAAGGATTAAATTTCTCTATTAATGATTTTCCCCCCCTCTCAGTGATCCAATAATTCCTCTACTTTATTCTTCTCACTCTGCATTGTACTCTTGTATGTGCCTCAATTGTGCACTCCCTATTATTCCTTCTTTTTCTGTGCACATCTTCTATGCTTAGAATTTTTATGCATATTATTCCAAAATTCTTATGCAACAAGTCCCCAACACTCACATGTGGCTCTTCCAAAGCCACTCAATCCTATTGTGTTCCCCTCCATGCTTGGATGAATTTTTGGGATGCTTCCTTAGCTGTCACAACCTCCTTTATTATTGTTTCCTCTATTTCCACAATTTCCTCGACACCCTGCGCAGTTAGGACCATAATATTCTCTTATATTTCATGTGCTACTTGTTTCACCTTTCCTTATGTAGTTGCTACTTCTCCAATTATCTTGAGTGCCTCTTCTTGCAGTGGGCCTAAGCATTTTTGAAGGATCTTTTGTTGATCCTGCATCTATTCCACTTCCAAATATGAATGCCTCTATTCCAAAATGGTTGTCATCCATTTTTTCGGTGGGAGGGTTTTTATGCTCTCTGACACTTCCATTACCTTCATCCTATATTCTCTACCAGATCTGTCCATATTTGCACATTTTCCTCGTAGAGTTTTTTGCATTCTTCTTCCAGTTTCTTGATGTTGGCTACGAATGTCATTGTTATTCTCTATTTTAATGCTCTTACCTCTAGCGACATTCCTGGTGTGATGCGCAACTGTAGATCCTCGATTCTCATGTGGAAGTCTTTGATGACTTTGCCAATTTTCAAAACCTACTCCTCCATAGTAGCCTCTACTACTATAGGTACTTCCAGGATTTCTCTATATATCTTCTGGATGACTGCTTGTGTCTTTTTCACCATTATCTCAGCTTCATATTTATATTTAAGAGATTTCCTGGCCCTTTCCTTGACCTCATTCTTTTCCTTCATTGATTTTTTCGCCTTTTCTTTGGCCTCCATCTTCTCTTTTAGTGTGCTCTCCACTTTCTTCTCCATTGTGCTCTTTTCTTGGAGCGTTGTTGTGTATTCCTTCTTCAGTTCTTTATTTTCCTTTGTAACCATTATCCATTCACTGGAAGTAGTATCTGTGTGGAGTTGTAATTCCTGTGCGATACCCTTTTTCAATACCTGCAACACTATTGTTGGCATATGTGAGACGTCTAAGTCTAGGTGACTCATTCCATTTACTTGTTCTTTCATTTTGGGTGTGGAGAACCCAATTGTATCTGTTGACATTTGTATCACTCCTTGACCCATCGAACCTCCCTGGTCATTGTCATCTTTCTCTTCTTCTGGATGTTATTTTTCTTCTTCCACTTCTACTTCTTCTACTTCTTTCAAATCCTCTTCTCCTTCTCGCTCTGTTGATTCTTTGTTTTCTACTTTGGGATTTCATATGCTTGTCTTGTCAATTTGTACATTGATGCTTTCCACTATTTTTTTGAGTCTCATATTTAAACATTTATTTTCCTTGCTCTTGCTTGAGTACCTGAAAAATATGCCTTTGTCAACTTAGGAGTCAAATTTCCAATCCTGTTGTCTTCTATTTTGATATAGAACTTGCTTCCAAATACTCTAAAATGCTTCACATTTGTTACTCTTCCTTTTCATAGCTCGTAGGGAGGATTATCACTATTACTTCTAAGCATTGCTCTGTTCAAAATACGAACTGTTGTATGTACTTCCTATTATCAAAATATGTCACCCAACTTGGAATCTTTCAACATGGTTCTGGCCATCTCATGTACTGTCATGTTCTTTCTTTCAACAAATTTGTTTTGTTGAAATGTCCTGGCTACTGAGAATTTTTTTGTTGAGGTGTCCATGTTTGTCACAAAAAACCATGAATTCTTTTGATGTAAACTCTCCACCATTGTATGATCTCAAAATTTTTATTTCCAAGTCTATCTATGTTTCAACCATCTCTTTGTATATCTTGAAGTTCTCTAATGCCTCTGACTTCTTCTTGAGAAAGAAAACTGTAGTCATTCTTGTGTAGTCATCAATCAATAGCATGAAGAATTGTTCACCATTTAATCCCTTTGTTCTCGTTCGTCCACATAGATTGGTATGTACAATCTCCAATGGTTTTGTCATTGATTACTCCTTTTATTTGAACTTGGTCCTATTTTGTTTCTCTGTAGACAATGCTTACATAGAGTATTCACTGGCTTTGACATTTAGGGAATTTCTTTTACTGCTTCATTTCCGCTGATTTTGACAAGATTGTCAAAGTTCATGTCACCCATTCTTATGTTCCAGATCCAACCTTCATTTTCATTTCCTAAGAAACAACTTTCTTTTCTAATTTCATTCAAAACATATATGTTGTTCGAAGTCCTTATCGTTGTTTCCACTAACTTTCCTGATCATTCTTTCCTATTTTTGCATTTCTCTAATTCTAACCAAAGTGTGTGTCCTTGATCACACATTTGAATTACACTCAGTAAATTTTGTTTCATATCTTCGACCAATAGAAAATTTTCTTCCATGGCATTTTTGCTTCCAATCTTAACTATGCCTCTACCTATAATTTTAGCCAAATGATTATTTCCAAATGAAACTTATCCATCTCTTTCTTTCTTTAGAGTTAGAAACATGTTCTTGTCAACTGTCATATGCTTTGAACAATCACTGTAAACATACCAATCACTTTTTCTATGTTGGTCTTGTAGAGAAAGCAAGCATTGATTCTTATTTCTTTTCCATATCTCTTGTGGTTCTGATATATGATTGTTAATGTTATTCTTTGGTTCCCTGGGTGGAATCTACAATTCTTTGTTATGTGTCCAAAATTGTTGCATTTGTAGCACTCTACTTCATTTCTTAATGAGCCAAAATTGTTTTGGTTTCTGCTTTATGCTTCATAAGATATTCTAGGATAACTATTATTTAAGTACCCTGCATAGTTGCTTCTGTTCTTGGCATAAGCTCTGCAGTTTATAGATTTATGTCCAAAATTAGAATAATTAAAACAATGAACATAAAATAATCTTTGATACCTAGGAGTAGATGATCTTCTTTGTGATGCACTCCTTTTGAATTTTTCTTCTTGAGTCTTCTTTATTTCTGGAATATTCTTCTTTGGGGGCTTGCATTCTTCCTTCTTGACAGAGTCTCTGACAATATTTACATAGCTTCTTTGTTCTTTTGGCTTGGATCTCGATCCTTTCTCATTATTTACTTGATTGTATCTTAGTCCAGATCCATCATTGGATGGTCTTTGATTGTTGATGATTTGATCCAATATTTTGGTTCTCTTATGTTGCATATCTTTCCTTAAAGAGACTATCTCTACTTCCAAGATTCCAATCATTTTCTCCTTTTCTTCTAATTGAATTCTTAGTATTTCCTCAATTATTTTGTCTTCTTCTATTTGAATTTTTAGACTCATGATAATATGTTCGATTTCTTCAGAATTGGAATTATGAGATCCCTCTTTCATTTTTAATTCTTCCTTGAGTGACTTGTTTTTCTTTCTTTCTTTCCTAAATTATTCTAATGCACTGATTAGCTCTACTCTGAGATTGACTTCGCCTTCTTCTTCAGAATCATCTTCTATTTCCATGAAGAGTACTCTTTCTAAATCACTATCATTATCACTATCCTCCTCGTTTGATGAGGAACTGTCCTCCTTTGAGTAGAAACTTTTCTTGAAGAATTTCCTTTTGTTTCTTCTCTTGTTTGACTTTTGATATTTCTTTTCCCTTTTATAAACTTCTTCTTCATCTTTATTATTATGGGGACATTTAGAAGAAAAATTACCAATACCACCACATTTAAAACATTTCAATGGAATCATACATTTATACTTGTCGGTTCCTTTCTTTAATTTCCTTACGAAATTAGCCATCTCTTCATGTTCGTATGAATCATCACTACAACTGCAACCTGGTTTTGAATTTTTATTGTTCTTGTTCTTTATCTTCTTGGATGCCTTGAGATTTTCTTCCTTCGTGTTTGGGTTCTCATGTTTTGTTCTCATTTCATAGGCTGTAAATATTCCATGTAGCTCGTCCATGTCTAGGGATGATATTTTAGGATCAAATCTCATAGGAAGAGACCTAAATACCTTTTGAACAACCACTGAGTCATAAAATTATACTCCCAATTCCTTAATAGTGTTAACTATTTCGTCAACTCGCATAAGGTAGGCTGCAATGTCTTCATCTTCCTTCATCTTCAGTTGTTCCAACTTAGATTTGAATATTTGAAGCTTAGCTCCCTTAACTTTGGCATCTCCCTCATAAATCTTTTGGAGTTTATCCCAAAGATCCTTTTCACTATCACAATGCATAACTTCGACAAATATTTTATCAACTAAACTGCTCAGAATGGTACCTTTAGCCTTTGAGTTGTTTTCACTAAGTTTATTTCCATCTTTGTTGGTTGGGGGAGTGGTTGGTGTTGTATACCCGTCTACTACTGATTTCCAAACATAAAATATGTGTTCATGTTAAAAGGTTTTCATCCTTTTATTCCAGAAGGTATAGTTCTGACCATCAAACATTGGTGCTCCAATCTTAGCGTATTCCATGATTTTCTCCAGTTGTTAGACTACATCCTGAAGGACCTGTTCTGATACCAATTGTTGGAATCTTGAGAGGGGGGGTGAATCAGTATGAGCATAATTAGTACTTTTTTTTTTTTTTACTAGGGGAATCGGTAACAACGGCAGTATCGTACTCGCGTGACACGGGGTCGAATCCTGTCGGCTGCCTTATAAACCCTAGGGAGAAACGCACAGCCCGCAAGCACGCCCTCCGAGTAAATTGGGGTGAGAATCGACCTTGAGACCTCATTTTACATAGTTCCTTCCATTTACACGGCACTTGCCAATCGGTCTACACCCCTGCGGGCGCATAATTAGTACTTTTAATCACAATATAAAACCTTCAATGATGTTCAATAGTTTCTCATTATCATTCAATATATCATCAACACCATAATTCAATTCATAAGCATCACATAAACACAATACACCATAATTTTATGTGGAAACCCAATGTGGGAGAAAACCACATAATGTTTTTCTTATTTATCAAAGAGTACATTCATTGGAAGCAACAACTTCCTATTTCTTCATATACAACTGGAAGGAGGCTCCAACCCCCTATTTACATTTTGCAACCTGAAGGAAGCTCCAACTCCCTAATTTACCCTCTCAAACCTGAAGGAAGATCCAACTCCCTAATTTACCCTCTCAAACCTGAAGAAGGCTACAACCCCCTTTCCTTGCCCCATCCAACCTCCCTAAAATATAAATTTAGACCAATTTGTCACTACCTCTATCATTGTAACTAATAACATGTTGTTTCTTTTGTTTCTGATACTTATGTTGTTGCTATTGATTTCAATATTTCATCAATAATGCAACCACACATACTTCATACCAAGATCCATAAGAGAGTTCTCCAAATCAAATGCTTATGAATCACTAAGAGATATTTGTTCTTGATTTCTTCAGAATACACACTCTAACATACATAGGAAGACATACCTTCAATTTGTAGCTAACCTAGTGGATTAGATCTATGATCTTCTTCTTGTCTTATTCACAGATCTGCGACCTATACACTGCCTGCTCGTGGATGTCCATGCTTTTCCCTTCTGCAACTCACGAATTACCTCAGAGACATTGTTGTAGTAAATTTTATGTTGTACACTTGGCTCCTGTAAACTTCTCCCTTCATTGAAATTCGATGTCTTATTCTCACTGCATCAGATATGTCAATCTATATTCACACAAAAATATTCAATTGACTCTTCTCTGTATATATGTGTTTCCAATGAGGATCTCACTAGAAAAATCAAGGGATTTCTGAGAGTCATAAGTTTTGACTCGATTATCCGATTGGGATGAAATTTTAGAGGGAGTTATGTCTCGAAGATTTTACTGTCGTTTCGATATGATTTATCATAGTGGATTTCGTTTCGACACTTTTCGGGAGCCAAATTCCTTCATATGATGCCTCAAATTCGATTTTTAGTGTTTTTTTGGGTTTTTTTTTTTTAATTTATAATTATCAGTTATCTATTTGTTTATGCATGTAATCAAAAAAGCAATTTGATGAGTAGTTTCACTCTAGTTATCTCTTAGTTATTTTTCAGTTTTAGATTCATCTGATAATTTTCTAAAATCAATTGTTTTTTTTTCAAGAATTTACCTTTTTCCTAATTTAGGGCTAACTCATAATGTCTTGTTAATGACATGCAAATAACATGCAACTTGTTAACTTCCTATTCAAGGTTTGACATCAATGACAACCAATATTTCAGAAATTCAATGACAACCAATTTTTCAACAACTAATCTTTCAATACACCCGACTTAGTTGATTATCACCACGACACGTCCATTCGTCTGCTTCATGATACTTAACCAATTCTTCAACACTTCATCATGGGCTCACTGGTCATATCATAATTCTTCAAAGCCTATTTCTCTCCTCCATCCCACTGATCCAAGTCTCATACTTAGTCATTTCTTGAAGCGTTTCATCGCAGGTTTGCGGGTATGTGGGTTTGTTTTGATGCTTCTCTATACATCTTTCCCTCCATTGCCCGCGGTAATACATGTCTCTCTTGTCACTCTCCCTGAGGTATGTTAAATATAAATATTAATGAAAATAAAAAGTGGTTAAAATATTAAAAGGTCGTTATTAATGGTGACCTTCTCGAGACAACCCACCAATAATTCAAATTTAATCCATATTTTCTTCGAAAGAAGAGTATTGAAGTATATTATATGGAAAAACGGTTTTCTTTGGTATTAATGTTCCAAAATATTGTACATAATCCGCCAACTCCATTTAATCATGACGACCAGAAGAAAGGAAAGCTTATACAGAGTTACACTTAATACATTTGGATGAAAAGATCAAAATTTCATTGGTCCAAACCATACAAATATTACTCTACATTTATGCCAGCAGAGAGAAGTTCTAATGATATTTGAACATCAAGAATTTCCAAAGAAAGTTTTGTTTCAAAGGTTTTTGATGCCAAAGAGTTAGTTATGTGGTATATAGATAAGTTTGAAAAGAACCAGAGGATCGTTCAGTTACAAGGAGAATCCCTTATCTCTCTATCACCTTCAACTTTCAAGAAAATGTTCAGGCTACCAGAGCCAACGATGACCTTTAAAGGTGAAGAAGCCAAATATTTCTTGAAGGATAGGAATGGTGGGTGGGATCTCTTGCAACAATATCTTGAAGATCCAACACTAATGCCAAAATATTGATCAGCCATCCAGGTCAGTCTACTAAAAAACCCTTACTAATAAATGGCATGGCTCTTCCCTAGGGTAGCTGGGAAAGAATCAACTGCTATTGTTCCTTTCTTAGCTCTGTATATTCTATATTTTTCTATTCATGAGAAAGCAGTTTTTGAATGGGAGAAAATCATATCTAGCGAAATATCTTTTCAATTGTCAAATTTTAAGAACATGAAGTTCTACATGTCTTTGTATTTAATCTTTGCTATCACATACTGTCGTGTTTTTAAAGGACTTCATTTAGCCAAACAAGTCAATTGCAAAATTGACCCAGTTCATACATGGTACCCTACCTTATGGCAGAACAAGGCAATGTACATTTCTATAAATTTTACAGTTCATTTGTTTCTTATTTTAAGAAAATCATATTTGGATCTGGTACATCAAGACTTTCTTTATAGACAACAACATTTTTGGATAAAAGAGGAAGTTTCAAAGAAATTGACCATTACAACATTGTTAGGATTTATTGTTCTCAAGAAAGGCCTTTTTATCTTTCATATTATGTACCAGATAGGATATTCGTGATTGAATTTTGTAAACAATACAGATTCTGGGCTCACTTCTTCCATGAAAGGATGAAAAAACAATTTATCCCCTGACCATAGAGAATTGGTGAAATAATATTAAGAATGTTGCAAACATTGAAAAATATGCAACTCAATTTGATTAGTTTGATTTAAAGGTGGAAAAATGAATTAAATGGTTTGACCCAAATTGATTGTTCATGAAACATATGATCTTTGTGGGTTATAGTGTCTCGTATGAAAATACTTTTATATTCAGAGAAGAAGAATACAAAGACAAAAACCCTCAGTAATTTCCTATTGAAGATATTGACATTGTTATTAGTACTAATAAACCACATTGGCAACATGGAAGAGTTGTTAATGAATGGAGTAATGATTATCCTAATGTATCTCAGAGAAGAGGCCCACAAAAAAA
>ML818480.1:302811-316774 GCA_009831015.1 Picea engelmannii | reverse complement strand
AGGTAGCAGGTATATGTTTTTAAATTAGCTTTTATGGAAGTATACATCATGTGGATACAACTATTGGATGGGATTAAAGCATTTGAGTGGGTTAAATGACATTCCTGTCGAGGCTATGGACGCTTGCTGGTAGCAGTGGCTCTGTCAACGGTATGGAAGTTCTTTTATAAACATCATGACTCTTTGATTAAGACAGTATTTCAGGTTATAATCCTCTTCAAAGAAACTTCTATTGTCTGGTTATAACATTGAGCTTATCCTAATACCATATGGTCTCAGAGTGAATTTATTTCAGGGAGATTAAATCATTTTATCAGTCTTATTATTTTCTTCCTGAGATAAAATCTTACCAGATCAGAGATAATTGCTTCACCCAATAAGTCTCCATTTGTTGGGCCCCAACAACTCCCCTTATATTTTTACAAAATTTAAAGGGCCCCTATTAGAATCTTGATAATTAAAATGAGCTACAGAATCAACCTTTTTAAATAGTTCTATGCCTTGGCTTGCTTTGAGACAAACTTAAGACATTCACTATAGTATGAAACATTCATTACAAGAGTATATGTCAAAAGTTAGAAACGAACATAAAAATCTCAATTTAAACAAAAACGTTATTTTTTATTAAATGTTTACTTTCGTTTAAACTATGATTATGTGTTCATTATTTTGCTCATTAGCAAGTTTGACTATTTTGAATAATGGGTTCAATACTTCATCAAATAATATCTTGGTTGGTTTATCATTTTCATGAAGTCATTTGGTGATATTAATTAATTAAATTCTTTTTTCATTTTGCATCTCATTTCAAAATAATAATAATCAAAGAATTATCTATCATTTGTTTGATTTTATAAAAAAACAAAATTAATGTTTTTTCTCCATTAACTTGAAGCTTCTAGATCATATTTGAAAAMAAATTATAAACAATGTTTGTTTATAAGTTATAGTTAGTTTAAATTCATTTTTTATTTTTCTAGATTTTGTTTTATTCACAATTTTTAGGTTATTAATTTAGGTTTCTTTTCGTTTCACAGGTTTTTATTATCAAATATTTGATACGGATCTGATCATGGCTTGATTTTATTATTCAAATACGTTCAAGATGATTGATCCAAAAATAATTTTGGATTTCTCCAAATAATTTTATGAGCAACAACAGATAAAATTTGGAAAGACGTCAAGATCAGAAAGGCGATTTTGCAGAACTGATTGTAGCCAAATAGTGAGGAATTTGAAGAAACGGTTAAAAACCCAGAACCAAAATGGACCCATTTACCTTCTTCCTAGAGATGTTCCCAAAAAAATGCACGATTTGAGAGATATTTGGGTCTCTTTTAGAGGCAAATTTCAGGTGGCGGAAATTAATAGTGACGCCCAGACTGTTCATTCATTTTATAAATATATGAGAAAGATCAGAGCTAGGATGGAAGAATTGGAGAGGAGGATTTTAATCCTTTCTCTTTTGTATATTATTTCTTTTATAAAAATTTTATTTCTTTTCAAATGGAGTAATGGAAGGCTGAAATCTTCGGGAGAATGGATGAATATTTTCAAAGAAGAATATGGAATTCCGGGTTGCTTAATGGTTTTTGTCCTGTAAGTAAAATGGTTTTATTTTCATTATAATATATTCATATTCTTTGAATAAATGATTATGCATTGATTTAAATAGCTTTAGTCTTTTTTATTAATACATGGTTAATTATTATCATTTATGTATTAATTTTTTCAATCTTTAAAGTCTATTATCCAAACAATTTCTTTCAGGACTACAGAATGGACAAGTGATTCCAAAAACTTAATAGAACGGCATATATGCATTTATTTATGTTTTTTTTAATCATGTTACATGTGCAGGTATGATATCTTTAGATTAAATGATCTATGATGTGTAGGAGGTTTATATTATAAATACCATCTATCATTTGCTTCATCAAAATACAAATGTTGTGATTGTATCTTTGATTTAAATAATGATATTTATCTTTGAGTTTTAAATTGAATGATAAAATGCATAGATTGTTTCCAGATTTATCTTGTTGTAATCATGTATAATTATGAGATCACAAATTTATGTTTGTGTTTCCTTTTCTGTCATTAAAACCTAAGTTGCCAATACATGTTCTGAATTTATTTAGAACATTCATAAGGTTCACTGCAGATTTCTCTCTTGGACATGGTAGTTGGATGTTCACCACTCATGCAGATGCTTGGATACACCTCACTAATTCATTGACATGATAGCTTCTTTGTATTTTTCTGTCATTTGCATATCATTTAAACTACAATGTATGGTTCATCTTTGACTATCCACATGTTCATGTTTCATTAACTTTTTTTTATAAGATTCTTTAAATTTATGAAAGAAAAACAATAAATATTTKTATGTGCTTTCTTTACCTGCTTCCTAGAAGAAATTATTTTTCACATYGATTTTCATAAGTTTCGATTAAAACTTKCATCTTGTAAATCATGTAAATAAATGAYACTTGTATATCTTCTGTTTAAATACAACTACCATAGTTACATTTGAACATATGTACATATATATATAGTGTGTTTAGTAATTAATTAGTTATTTCTCTCTTTTATTTGTTTCTTTTAGGATTCTTAGATTGGCTAACGGAGCCATTAAACCCATCAGAACGAGTTACACCAAACAGCTTGGGTTATTTAGACAACCCCGGATCGGAGACGCTCTTCCAGTTGACGGATGGTCAATTTCGCCCATCAACAAGGAACTACTAGTAGCTTGCGAGGAGGTGCAGGATAAAGGAGGTACCTTTACCTATGGATACCTACTTGTGGCATTCACAATGCTCAAATGGAAGTCACATGTGGGAAGACAACCGACAATACCAGATAAAGGTTGCTTGGCGAAGATGTTTGAGCCATGGTAGTCTAGACTAGACTCGAAGAACACAGCACTCAACAATGCATCATTTTCCAAATGGTATAATGCTATGATAGATGCAACAAAGAGGCTGTGCATCCTGCAGGAGATCCTCAATAATAACTGTTAGGACCCATAAATGTCTATTTTTCACCATCTCTTTTGCTCATTCAACCTTACCAATTCTATGCTAAATGCCTAATAATTGTTGCTAAGACCCTTTTTCCCAAGGTATGCATCATTAATCTTTCTTTTATATTTTATTCACTCTAACATGTTGGATTGGTAGTGTTTCTCATATTTTACCCATGAATATTCAAACTAATGATTAAACTGTCTAGAACAGCCAAGTCTTAAAGAAAGACCATTGTTGTTACACAAGGTTGTTACAGTTGTGTGCCAACTCTGCATGTTGTTACATGACTATAGGAATTGTGCACCCTTTTTGGAAGCTTCTACACCTGTTGCAACAGATATCCACTGATCCTAGAAGTTGGTCCCTCATGCAAATTCAAATTATGAAGACTGATCCTCAAGGTTGTTACATGTTTTGGTTCACATTGATGATGAAGATCATTTAACAAATTTTGTATATCATACGAACAGCTTGAGAATCTTCGATTCTCAAAGTTGTTCTGAGTCCGTTTTCAACTGAATAACTCTCCCTTTAAATAGCAGAGCCTTTGTAATCATTACTACCCAAATTTTAGCTGTGAACAGAGAGTGAAGAAGAGCACATTGTATCTGAACATTTTTGGCGAATCAATAAAGAAGTGGATTGAGTTTCGTTAACCTACTGTAGTCTATTTTCGAGTGGATTCAGTGAGAGGGAAAGGGCCCACCTTCCTCACAGACTCCCCTCTGTTTTTTTGTTTTAGATTAACTACTTTGATTTGGATAATTGATTTGTTTATCATTTCTAGCATATATATGTTGTTACAGTCAGTTCTTTTCTGTTTAATGTGCATCTGTGTGTCTCATGAGAATTAGAGTAAATTGTTCGATACCGCTGGAGAATTGATTTCCTTTCCTGCATTAGATTTAATGTCTGGAAAAAAAAAGTGTGAATTCCTTTTCTTCAGTTAAGTAGGTTTCCTTTCAGCAAGTAGCATAGAGTTTCTTTCTACAAGAGTAAAATAGAAAGTTAGAATAGATTAGATAATCCAGGATTCTTATGCACCCATCAGTTCAGGATTTCATTCATGCAAGTGTGATTTCAATTATGTAGAAGCTCCAGCTGTGTCAACAACCTGTGTTAAAATTCAACCTTTCAATTTGGTTTCTTACTGCAACTTGAATAATGTTGCTTCCATAATCTAGCATATATTGTGCACAATTATCTTGCAATAACGAAAATTCCTTGGGTTTGACAATTTATATTGAACACTTTAATTATGTATTTAATTAGACAATTAAAGTGCCCAACATTTTGGCGTTGTTGTCGGGGAAGATAATTATAGATTTTTGTAAGCACATTAGTTTTCTTTTCTTAGGAATGAATAGTCTGCATGAATCGAGGAACAAGAGGATGTATTCCCAAAAATACTAACCCTACAGGTACCAGAGGACATGGAGGAAGGAACCCTGCACTGGGAAGACCAACCTTTGTTGATGAGATTATAGCCAGAGCAGATTCTTCTTCAGGATCTATCTTTCACCCTTCAAATCCTCCAAGGAGACAAATTCCTCAGTCATCAGAACTTCCCTAGTTTGAAACATCGCTTTCATCAAGGGATGAAGATGAAAGTTTTCCACGAACAAATCAGAAAGCAACACTGGAGAATATTGAAGATCAAGGAAGTATAGCTCAGCCAAGAGAAAGACCATAAGAATTTGTTTATCATATTAACAGACAGATAATCACTAAGGAGGAGTGGGACGCTTACCGTATTGAGTGGAGAGAGAGAGAAACCATGGAAAATCAAGGAGATAATGAAGAGGAGTTCAACCAAGAGGATCCATAGAACAATGAAGATCAGGTAAATGATGAAAATACTATCTCTACCCTGGTTTTTCCTATTACTAATATTCCTACAAGGGGGATAGCTAATATGAAGAACATACCTCTTTCATCCCTACCAAATTTCCATGGATTGTCTACTGAGGATCCATATGAATTTATGTTTGAATTTCATATTCTGTGTAGAAGCTATGACTACACTACTACTACATAGAAATTAAAATTGTTTCCAGCCACATTGAAGGGAAATGCATTAAGATGGTTCATGAGCCTTGGAGGAGAGAATATCTCAACATGGGTATAGATGAGGCATCATTTCCTGAACAAGTACCAAGACTACTGTCGAACAAGGGAATAAAGGGAGGAACTGTTCAAGATATCTCATAAAGAGGATGAGACCCTAGAATATTTTGTAGAGTGACTCCAGTACAATCTGCAAAGTTCTGGACATCTGGATGTGAGTAAGGACATTCTAAAAAATATTTTTCTAAAAGGGGTTAGAGATGATTATTTAGACATGTTGAATATGCTTGGCAAGGGAGATATATCTAAGGAATCCTATGAGGACATTGTAAATCTTTGCAATATATGTTCTCTAGGAACTACAAGAAATAAGTTAGTTACCAAGGATACCACTTTTTCAAGGGTACAGAAATTATCCAATGGAGGGGCAACAAGAGCAGAAATAGGAAATCTATTAGAATATTTCAAAACAGAAATGATTAACTCTTTGCCTTCACAAATTGATACTCTGCATATTAAACAAAAAAAAGAAGAAGCAAAAAAGGCATTGTCCATTTTCTATCCAAAGTGCAGAGACAAACATCTGAAAAGGGAGTGCCCACTGAATAGAGTTCAGTTATGTCTTATTTGTGAATTGGATCATCCTACTGACAAATGTCCCTCTTTACCAGGTGTAAAAGCATCAATGAAGGTGACTAATGAGGAAGTAGATGTTGCCTATCTAATTACACAAAGAAGACAATGGAATCCAAGAGGCCAAGGTATGAACTCTCAATTCTCTCCTAAAGAACTTAATTATTGGAACAATTAGCTAGCATATGGCCAGATGAATGCTCCCCCTTCAAATCCAATTCTCCCTCCTTATCAGGATCCCAATGCATGGTTACCTATGCCCCAACAACAGAGTCACCGTGGGCAATGGAACCCATATTGGAGAGGCCCTCAACAACAACTTAGCTATCAAAACCATCAATTGAACCTATATCAACAACATTTCCAACCCCAGTATTAGCAGCAACAACTGTAGTTACCTCCAAATGCCCCATAGAACAATCCTCCCTTATGACCTTAGATGCCTGTACAACCTAACCCAAATCCAAATAATAAGGCCATTCAGAATATTGATATATATAATGTGTTGGCTCTATCTATTACTCCTATGCCTTGTGATGAGATAAAATTAAGATGAGGGAGAATAGTCAAGCCCATAATTGAAGATGATCCATATTTAGAATCAGACAAGGAATCGAGGGAAAAACCTTTGTTGATACAGAAGAAATTGACCAACCTATTAAAGAATCAACAGATCCCCCATTCCCTGAAAGACTGGAAATTACTAAAACTGTGGAATTACCATCCTTCAATATCTTAGGAGAATTGCAAAACCTGCATATTAACATTCTACTATTGCAAGTGATTAGAGATGCCCCTATTTATGCCAATACTATGAGAGATATATGTATCAGAAGACCTCAAAGGAAACCTAGGGACCCCCTCATAGTGCATGTAGTGGGGGACTTGTCTAAACTGATGTTAGGAAAAACCCCACCTATTAAATATGGTGACCCAGGAAACCCTACAGTCACTGTCAAAATTGGACAAACACTTATTCCCCATGTGTTAGTTGACTTAGGGGAAGCAATTAATATTATGCCAATAGAAACTACACAATTGATGCAACTCAAAACGTAATTATGACCTACTCCTAGTGTTTTAGAATTAGTTAATCATTCCACCATCATACCAGAAGGAGTAATCAATGATTTAGTCATTTTAGTTGATTCATGGGAGTATCCTACTGATTTTGTCATTTTAAAACCCAAAACCCATCTGGGGGCCACCCTCTAATTCTAGGAAGACCATGATTAGCTACAGCTGATTCTTTCATTGGTTGTAGATCTAGTTCCATGACCATCTCTGATGGTTATGACACAAAAAAAATTACCCTGTATCCTCATGATACACCCAGTATAGAACCCGAAAATTCTTTATGGATGGACATTGAGGATGAAAGTGATCTTCCTGTGCTAACCATAGGAAGAGCCCTGAGTTTCAAAGACGAGACAGAGTATGAGTTGATCAACTGCTTTATCTGTGACCCCTCTGTTGTTGCACAGAACACGCACCACCAATTGATTACAGTCTTCGACCCAATTGCCCAGGAAGAGATGAGTTCATAAATGTTCTCTAAAACTGTTGTAAATCAAATCAATTCAGCTGTAACAGAAAATGATGAAACAAAAACAGCCAAATTATTTCCTAAATTCAGTTCTAAAATCATATTGTATAAATCGAACCTGGAAAAACCCTGAACATCAATCCTGATTTATCTATTGTTGAAACTCGTCGATTGATGAAGTTACTAATTGAACATAAGGAAGCATTTTCCTCGGATTACATGGATATGAAAGGAATTTCCTCTGAACTATGCACCCACCATATATACATCAAGAAATAATGTTGACCCATTTTCCAACCCCAAAGGAGGATGAACCCTAATCTTAAATAAATAGTTAAGGAGGAACTCCAAAAACTTCTCAATGTTGGATTCATCTATCCTATATCAGACAACGAGTGGGTTTCACCATTGGTTATTGTACCTAAAAATAATGGTAAGTGGAGAGTTTGTGTGGACTATAGAGCCCTGAATAAGGCCACACAAAAAGATCACTTCCCTCTGCCATTTATTGATCAGGTTCTAGACAACCTAGCTGGGAATTTTTTTTCTCTTTCCTAGATGGATTCAGTGGCTTATATAATCAGATAAAAATTGCTCCCCAGGACCAAGATAAGACCACCTTTACCAGCCCTTGGGGTACATTTTCCTACAAGGTTCTCCCATTTGGCTTGTGTAATGCACTAGCCACCTTCCAGAGAGTTGTGATTGGTATTTTCTCTGATATGGTGAATGATTGTATGGAGATATTCATGGATGATTTTACACCTTATGGTATTGATTTTGATGAAGCTTTGACTAATCTGGAAAAAGTGCTCAAAATATGTATATAGTCTCATCTTTCTTTAAGCACAAAAAAATTCCATATGATGATGAGCGAAGGTGTGGTGCTAGGACACTTCATTTCTTATATAGGAATTCAGGTAGACCCAACCAAAATCCAAGTAATTTTGGACATTCCAACTCCATCAACTCAGAAAGAGGTAAGAATTGTTTTAGGGCATGCTGGATATTACAGGAGATTCATTAAAAAAAAATCCAAACTTACCTCTCCCTTGTTTTTCCTATTAACAAAAGATGTTGACTTTCGTTGGAATGACAATTGTGAATTTTCTTTTACAGATCTGAAACATAAATTATCCACAGATCCCATTTTGAGAGGGCCCAATTGGGCTTTTCCTTTTCACTTTTCTTCATATGCCTTAAGCACTGCAATTGGTGCAGTACTAGGGAAATGGGAGGAAAAATAACCCTATGTTATCTACTATATCAGCAAGAAAATGGCTCCTGCTGAGTTAAATTATACAGTTACTGAAAGAGAATTCTTGGCAGTAGTTTATGCAATCAATAAATTCAAGCATTATGTCACTGGTTATCCTACTTTTATTCATATTGATCATACAACAATTAAATATCTGAAGAATAAACCTATTATTAATGCTAGAGTAACAATATGGTTGTTATTACTTCAAGAATTTGACATCACTAAAGTAGATAGACCAGGGAAAGAAAATGTGGTTGCTGATTTTCTCTCAAGACTGCATATAAATAATGATAATTCACCATTAGATGATTCCTTTCCAGATGAACATTTGTTTGCAATATCTGCTCACTCACCTTGGTATGCATACATTTCTAATTACTTGGTTGCAGGGAAGGTACCTCCACATTTATCTCCAAGAGAAAGAAGGAAAAGCATTCAGAAGAGTGCTCGGTATAGTTGGATAGAGGGATACCTTTTCTACACGGGCCTGGATCAAGAAATAAGGATATGTGTGAGAGATGATGAAGTTTATGATATGCTCAAATCTTTCCATGATGGCCCTTGTGGGGGTCATTTTGCTGATAAAAGGACTGGACATAAAATTTTAAGGATGGGCTATTTTTGGCCCACCATATTTCAAGATGCCAAGAAGTATGTCCAGGCCTGTGAAAGTTGCCAACGAATGGGTCAGCCAAATCATAGGGATGAGATGCCTCTCTAGCCTCAAGTAGTGTTAGATCCTTTTGAAATATGGGCCATGGACTCTGTAGGACCCATTAACCCACCTTCTAATCAAAAATTCTATATATTGGTCTATACAAATTACATGACCAAGTGGATGGAGGCAAAAGCACTCATCAGGGCATCAAAAGAAGTTGTCTTAGCATTCTTGTTTGAAGATATATTTTTTAGGTTTGGAATTCCCAGAGAATTAATAACTGATGGAGGACCCCCTTTCACATCACATAAGTTTGGATCCCTACTCAGTCAATATCATGTTTTACATAGAACAGCTTCTCCCTACCATCCACAAGGTAATGGCCAAGTAGAAAATACCAACAAAGTCATAGAAACTATTCATACTAAGATGGTGAGAGAACATCATAGGGATTGGTCTAACAGATTGCATGAAGCTCTATGGGCTTATCGAACTACTTGGAGGAACACAACTGGTTTTTCTCCTTATGAGCTTGTATATGGAAAAAGCCCTATTTTTCCCATTGAATTCGAAATCAAAACCTTAAGAACTGCATCAACAGTCAACCTCGACTTGACTATCGCATAGAAGGTCAGACTACAGTAGATCAATGAGCTTGATGAAAATCGTTTGGATTCTATTCATCAAACCACAGTGATTCAACAACAGATAACAAAATGGCATGACCGAGTCATCAAGAAGAAATTATTCCAAAAAGGGGATTGGGCTATGTTGTATGATTCGCGCTTTAAATAATTTCAGGGTAAGATGCATACACGATATCTTGGACCTTACGAGGTAGACACTATTTTTTCCCAATGGGACAGTCAGGTTAATTACTATAGATGGATCCAATACACAGTTATATGCAAATGGTCATCGCTTGCACCTGTATTAGCGTCCACTTTCCAAAGAAGAATTCAAATCCAGATGTACAAATGATACAGATTACCACTTTTTGGATGGAACGAAGATTGATCCTTCCCCTTCTAATCCTTAGAATTTTTCGTTTTCAAATAAAAACTTGTATATAAATAAACTCTGCAATTTTATTTTATTTTCTGTTTTTGCCAAAAAAAAATTATGTTTTCTTTTAATGAAATTTAGCCTGGAAGGGTATCTGGCAGTTACTTGTGTGCAGATGGATTGATGAAATGCAAGGCAGACTAAAGAAGGAGCCAAAGGATTAGTTTTTGGAAGTTGAAAAACTTCCTAAAAACTAAGTATTTATGTGTTCGAGTTGATTTACATGATGTTACACCCTTTTGGTCGATTTACATGTTGTTACACCCTTTGGCCGATTTACATGCTGTTACACCCTTTTGGTTGATTTCCATGTTGTTACACCTTTTCCTGACTCTTTTGCCTTGCATGCAGTTACACCTAATGCCACAGTTCCAGCCAAACTATCTACTGATACACCTACTACTATCATTCCTTTTGGCTATTTTATTATCATTCCTACCATTTCTACATATGGCAACATTGTTGTTTTGTCAAGATTTCTACCATTTTTCAAAAATTACTTTATGCTATCTCTGTCCCACAAGGGTCGCTTCATCATTGCTTAACTCCACATCCACAGATTTCTAATTGTTCAACCACAGAAAGGACTCCACTTATGCTCCACTTGTCATATCATCATTTCTCACGTTCAAGAGCCATCTCTCATTATTACAACCATTCCACGTGGATCAAATGGCATTTGGATAGTGCAGTTACTCCTACAGATCGGTTCGTGCGGTAAGTTATGAGGTACGATTACTAAACCTACATGTCCAAGTGATGTAAGATATGAAAGAAAGTTTCAATGCCTATTTGTTGATTGTCCTAAATCCATCACACCATGAGCCAATCAAATTATTTGGGTGGGGAAAAGACATCCATGCTGACATAATCTCAAAATCTCATTTTATAAACACCTCTTCCACCTTTTCGACCACACTTATTTTCGATGAGACATTGTTTTCTTTGTGCAATCCTCATTCGAACTTGTTGTGACTCTGGTGAGGTGCTAGTTTCTCCTCCTTTGTGACTATTAAGACTCAAAACACGTCATGGGAGGATCAGCTGTGAGATATGAGACGGAAAATCTGGATGCGTTGTTGCTACACCCAGATGTTTACCAATTTTTTCTATAGGCCAGATGGATTCCTTATTTCAAGAAGCTGCAGAGGTTTAACGAAGCAGAGGTGTTGGATTTCAGACATAATCTTACAAAAGGGTATTCAATAGTGAACAAGGTGAGAATTCCAGTGACAGAGGAATCTATGGCTATCGTTACAAGATTGCCCATAACAGGAAACAGGTGGTTTAGCAGAAAATCACATCTTCCCAAAGCAGAGCATAATTTTCTCGTGAACGATGAGCATGTGAAGATAAAGGGCCAAGGTGTCGATGTCAATTCCTTACTAGAACCTTAGGGGAAAGTCTCATAATTTATCAAAAGGTACATTACCTGTGAAGGACGATACCAAGTTGTTTATTTTTCTAAATTTATCATACTATCCCATTTAAGACATCAGAAATTAATCAACATGCCTTATTATATTCTTCAATATTTGCAGAATATGGCTCAGTTCGTCAAACAATCCAAACACCCCATGAATTGTCTTTCCAATCATAGACTCATAGGCTTGTTGATTCATAGAGGAATGGGACTCCCTTACGACCCATTACCTAAAGTGTCTGTGCCATCTGTTGTGCCTGCTGCCATAGCCAACCCTGAACAACCCATTTATGCACTTGTTGTTACAACCAACCTAGACCAGTGTTACCCATGATTTTGGTCATCATGATGATGTATTAAGGATGGTGTACTCAATCTCTTCATTAGAATCTTTTCCTGAGAAAATTTACCTTCATCTTTCTCCAGAAATCACAGTTTTGAGGAAGGTTCGCAGGTTGTCTATACATTTACCTGCGGGAATGCTTGATTCTCGTAGGCTACCTTAAGCCAGGGTGCGAGAAGTTCGCACTGTGTCTAACTATTAGGGTGCGAACACTTTCTAAAGAAGGTAAAAAGGATGAATTCTCGAAGCTTCTAGAAGGGAATCTTCTAGAAGGATGAGATGGCATTCGAATAGTCATCTAAGTACTGGCTTTCCTGATATCTTGGGATCATTCTTATCTAAGTAACTAATTCATTTCTTCCTATATATTGAGAGGATTCTCATGGGAAAGGTTAGAAGCAAACAAGGTTAAGAAGATGTTGGAGAATTTGTGAAATATTGTGTGAAGGACTGATGCTACAGCAGCTAGAGAACTCCAGCAAGGTTATCAAAGGTGGTGGATCTTCTTCATACAAGTGAGCAAGTGTGTGTGTCAGAGCTAAGGGCCATCAAAAGGAGGTTTGCAACATCAAGGCTCAGGTTGTAAGCTTTGCTTTCTATCAATATAATACAGTAATATGTCCCTTTCCCATAAAGTTGAGTTTACTTTATTGCATAATTCCTTGATCATATGCATAGATTATCTGTTGAATATATTAAGTTGTTTTCACTTCGATTGGTTTGAGTTGTCCTGGTCTAGACTGCACAAGAGAATTGGAATGAAGTTGGTACAACAAAGACCCAAGGAAGTGATCATAAGGTATGCTCATGATTCTTTCCTCCTAGTTCATTCAACAATCTAAATCTAGGGAAAGAGTATTATTCTGTCTTGATTTGTTCTAGATCCAGGTGGATCTAGGGAGATCAGTTTGTGTCCGCACTTACGGATTTATCCTATAACAACCAGTCAACTACTGCACATGTTGTTATAGCCAACCCAGAACAGTCAACCCCTGTGTCCTCAATTGCACCAGTAGTTAAAACGTCGATTATAATTCCCCGTAATTCACCTTCGAATACCAAATGAAAAATCAGAAGCACCTCTCACACATCTCAGAAACACCTTGGCAGTATTCAACCAACACAGCTTAAACCTATTCATACAAATGTGATTGAGCCTCACAAGCCTCAATCCTTGGTTGCAACAGAGGTTGTTACGGAACTCGCTCCTACTCCTAAAGCCAAGAAAAGGGCAACTCTTGCCCCTATTTCTACTTTAACGAGGAAGCGAACTAGATCATAAAAGTTAATTACAACATAAGTTCAGGCCCCCATTGTAACTGACAGCATGACAAATACTTCTACTGTTGAGCCAACAATAACTCAGAATCCTTCTGTCGCTGCAACATCCATTCAAACCCCTATTGTCAATGCCACTGGATTGCCTCAGAAAATAAAACATTGATCTAGAAGGAAATCTTAGAAAGATATCAACAGAGTTGCTATGACAGAGCATCCTAATATTTTTGATACTCAGACACTTCCAGATTTTGATATCAATGATACCAATCTAAGTGAAAGGATAACTGATTTTATGGAGGTATGAATTCTTGGTTTCACCTTATGCAAGGAATTCCAAGACACTATTTCATCCTTGCAGGAAGAATGTCAACGAGTTTCACCAGAATCATCAGATTTGCTTGATGATTATGTACATCATTCGTCAGGTGATGAGGTACAGATATTACCAGACCCCAGCATCCCAGAATTTCCTCCTTGTATGGTTGTTGAAGAACTACCTCCTTGTTCTAGCTTGATTATCGAAGAACACCCTCCTTCTCCTGAACCTAAAAAGAGATATTTTGTTTTTATATCTACTTTACCAAAAAGGAGAACTAGGTCAGCAAGACTTTTTGAAGTTGTAGTTGGATGGACAAATATAGAGAAAGTCATGCC
>ML818480.1:261358-282011 GCA_009831015.1 Picea engelmannii | reverse complement strand
AAACTCCCGGCCATGCATGGCCGAGAGTTCGTCCAAAACCCTAGCTCCTTCTAGCCTATAAAAGAAGGGGTAGGGGTACTATTTGGAAGAGGAAAAAGATAGCAAATAAACTCTTCCCAATTGCCAAATCCATTTGTCCCAACCCTTTAGCATTTTCTTAAGCCTAAACAGAATTCAAGAAAACCAGTTGGAGGACAGAGAAGAGGAGGAGCCCAGGATCAGGATCGAGGAACGGTGGCCGGTCTCTAACATCATTGTAAGTTGATTCATCTTGAGATTAATAAAGAATGCTTTTCTCATCCCAATGCATGAGTGACATATATTTTATTGGATTTATACTTAATCTTTAACCCGTAGATAGAAGAATAGCATGCATGCGTAGTGTTTTGTCTTGATTGCAGGATTGTCTTTGGAAGGAGCAGCGAGAGCAAGCGGATAAAGTGCAACGGAGGATCTATGTCAAACGTCGATAAGAAAAGGTTAGTAGGTTCTTTCCATGTTTGCATGTGAAAAAGGGTTTGAGGTTTGGGGTGGTATATTAAAAGTAATTTCTTAAGGGTCATGATCTGCATGCAAGTTTAAGCCCTAGCTTGTTAGTCCGTAGGGTAATATTTCCCAACAACAGTTGAATAAGAAGATCACTAAGCAACCAATTCTGGTCTTTCCAGATTTCAGGTAAGGTGTGACGCAAGTGGATTTTCCATTGGAGTGGTCTTGAGACAAGACAACAGGATGGTCATGTATTTCAGTGAAAAATTGAATGAAGCAAAGATCAAGTACTCCATGTATGACAAATAATTATACGCAGTAATACAAGCACTGAAGAAATGGAGGCACTATTTGGTTCCCAAAGAGTTCGTTT
Source organism: Picea engelmannii (assembly GCA_009831015.1). Lineage (NCBI taxonomy): Eukaryota > Viridiplantae > Streptophyta > Pinopsida > Pinales > Pinaceae > Picea > Picea engelmannii. Next base: position 281,149 of record ML818480.1, on the reverse strand, counting down.
TGTATAGTGATAATCATGCTTTGAAATTCATGACTTGATAGGACAAGTTGAACCAAAAACATGATAAATGGGTTGAATTCATGCAGAATTTTACTTTTGTGATTAAACATATTACTGGAACTGCTAACAAAGTGGCTGACGCTTTGAGCAGGAAATATTTGCTATTGCAGGAATTCAGAGTCAAGACTTTGGGTTTTGATAACCTCAAAGAAATGTACAGGGATGATCCAAATTTTAGAGAAGCATATGAGGCATCTGAGAATCCAATTATGAGGGACAAAAGCCAATGGACCGAGTATATTATCCAGGATGGATAATTGTTCAAAGGCAATCAGCTATGTATTCTGAAATGCTCCATGAGGGAGAATTTGTTGAAGGAAAAGCACAGTGGAGGATTGGTCGGACACTTCAGTCATGATAAAACATTCTTGAAGTTGAATGGCTCATAATATTGGCTGGGGATGAGAACAGATGTCAAGAAATTCATGGACAGGTGCAAAATTTGCCAACATGCCAAGGGGAAGAGACAGAATACAGGGTTGTATCAACCATTACCAGTACCAGAGAGACCATGGGATGTGGTAAGTATGGATTTTGTGTTAGGACTGCCAAGGATGAAAAGGGGTTGTGACTCAATATTCGTGGTAGTCGACAGATTTTCTAAAATGGCACATTTCATACCATGTCAGAAAAGTAGTGACACAACACACGTTGCCCATATGTTTTTCAAGGAAGTTGTTAGACTTCACATCTTACCCAAGAGTATTGTATCGGACAGGGATACCAATTTTTTTGGTTATTTATGGAGGACCCTATGGAAGAAGATGGGGACTAATTTATCTTTTAGCTCAGCATATCACCCTCAGACGGATGGACGAACTGAGGCATTGAATCAAAGTTTGGGAGATCTCTTAAGGAGACTAGTGACTGAACACCACAGTCAATGGGATCATATTATTCCATAGGTGGAATTTGCTTAAAATGATTCATTTAACAGAAGCACAAGGCACAATCCATTCTAGATTGTATATGGAATGTAGCCAAGGGGAGGTTTTGAATTGAAAGATTCAGAACAAGTTGAATTCAGGAGTGCCAGTGCAGAGGAATTTGCAGAAGGAATGAAGGAGCTTCATAGTAGAATTAAGGAGCGGTTGCAGATTTCAAGTCAAGAGTACAAGCGTAGAGCAGATCAACATAGGCGAGAACTTCAATTTGATGTTGGCGATTTGATTCTTGCGCATTTGAGGAAGGAAAGGTTCTCAAGGGGAATGTATAACAATCTTAAGATGAAAAAGATTGGACCGTGCAAGGTCATAAGGAAATTAGGGGCAAACGCATATGAGATTGAATTACCCGATGGGGTCAGCATCTCACCGATTTTCAATGTCGCGGATTTGTACCCTTACAGAACTGAAGAAGCAGGAGCAGAAGATGAACAAGAAAAGATTCAATGGACAAAACAAATTCCTATAGATGAAAAGCCACATATGGAAAGCATAACTGACAAGAGGATTTGCAGAAAGACCAAGAGAAAAGAGTATTTTGAATACTTGGTCAAGTGGAAAGGACATCCAGTTGAAGATGCCAACTAGGAGAATGAAGCATAAATTCAAAGGCATGGACAGACCATGCAAGAGCTCATGAATGAGAGTTCATGAAAATTTTCATGTGAGGGAGTATGATGCAGGAGCATCATATAAATCCCAAGTGCAGGCCTAAAGCCAGGGAGACAGTTGGATGCGCAAATGTAATTTGAACACGTTTTTGTGAAAATGTTTTGAAATTTAAAATCTGAAACATTAATGTAATGGATAGGAGGAAAGTGAAGTTGCATTTATATATTGAAGATACAAACTAATTTTGGGGTGTATGTTCCTATCCACAGATGTAATAGGCATTTAAGTTTGTCTAATGCAAGTAGGTAGATTTAAATGATAGACTAGACAGTTTTAAGAGCTTAGGAGGGAAAATGGATGATAGACACCCTCAACCCTTGTATCTTTGTAACATAATTTATAATTCGTAAGATGTAGAGATGCAGAGGATAATAGAAGAGCACAGAGGATTTTTATGCATTTAGTTGTTATTTTCCATGTACAGGAGCACTGGAATTAATAGAAGAAAGCTTTGATTCCAAATCTATGTGTGTGTTATGGTTGTTGGAACCAGTTGTTGAATGGTATGTTGTAGGCTTGTTTATATTCTCTGTGTGCATTTTATTTCAATGATATGTGTGTGTGTATGCTCTGGGATTCTTTGTTAAATGTTTGAATTCTGGATAAGGGGAGAATGAGTTTCAATTGTTTCTCTTTCTAAGAACTCCTGCAAAGAGTGCATTGGAGGTTCCACAAGGAGTGTGTCGACCAAATTCTGAAATTCATCTCAGAACTCTCAGGAAAGATATAATTGTGCTTTTATAGGCAGAAGCATGAGAAAGGCTCAAATCCATGCAAGGAGTGCGCAGGCTGGGAAAGAGGGAAAATTTATTCAATTTCACAGAGGAATTGAAGAATTCTTTGTCGCAAGGACTGCACAGAGATTCCTTTGAGAGATAACTGGAATAGTTATCATGGGGCGCAAATTTCATGCACAGGGGAGGTTCGAAGTCAGAACTCTCCAAGAGAATTCGAAGACCCATAAAATCAACTTTGTTTGAAGGTTGCAAAGGGTGAGCAAAGGTTTGAATTAAAATCATCTAGGAGCAAGAAAGGCCAAGAATCTAAATTAAAGGTTTGGGCCAAAGAATTATCAAGGACGTAGAAGGACGGTTGACATTCTTCGTGGAGAATCGCCGAATTTGTGAGGACCGTCAGATCACGTCAAACTTGCAAGGTGGTTAGTGATAGGAGGAACCCATCACCTGGGATCTGAGGATCAACGAGAGTTGTTGATCATGTTTTATTCAAGCCATCAGATTTCCTTGGGGTTTCGGGGTTTGTGGGTTTGGAAGGCAGACCAATTCCTGGGTTGTTCCAAGTCTCGAGTCGCGAGGTATAAAGTGGGAGATCCAGGCCATTGGATCTCAGCAGCAGGAGAACCGTTGGATCAACCCCCCGCGTCATATCGTGTATTGGGCTTTCAAGGTGTATAAACCTTTGTTGTGATCACGTAGGTTATGAAATGTCGAATGCCGAAGTCACGCGTGATAGGTGGCGCTGATGTAGCATGCAGAAAAGGTGAAAGTGGGCTACAGTTGGTGTGGACACATCGCTTGGGAGGAGTCAACACTCTGTTGACTTATCGCACTTTGGAGGTTCGCAAGGGGAGAGAAACAGTTTATGACCCTCCAACTCGCGAAGTCGCGAGTTGCGAGAGGGGCTAGTACTTATCCTAGTCGGTGGTCATTTGTAAAGGGAGCTAACAGAAATGGTCCATACACCATCTGCCATATCACAATTTCAGTTATCGACATTTGGGGCGCTGGAGGAGTCGAGAGTCCATGACTCTCCAACTCGTAAAGTCATGAGTCACGAAAGGGCTCATGCCAGGCCTTGGTTGTGGTCATATTGCAAAGGGGGGGGTAAGGGAAAAGTGATTATACCTTACGCCTATTCGTAGTTTCATGTCTCGGATATTGCTGAGAGTTGTGGCATTGTGTTAAAAGTCGCAAACTCATAAGACCCGATCTCTTGCATGGTCAAAGAAAAAGAGTCCCTTCTGACTCTTGTGGAGGTTTGGAAAACATCATAAGAGGATCTTGGCCCGAGGGTCAGGGGGTCTACACCAGAAAGGAAGAGGGATCGAGAACAACTCAGCAAGAGGAAAAAGCCACCTTTGGATGCTTTGGATCACCACGTGAGAAGGAAGGAAAGACAAGCTGGCGAAGCCTGGAAAAAGCGGGTCAAGTTGACCTAGGGTTTTGGTATTTAGGGTTTTGGCACCTAGGTTTTGACCTAATGCTGTCGATGAGGAATTGTAATGTATAAATAGAGGTCTAAAGGGCTTAGGTTGGGTTGGTAATTCTGTAGTACAATATTGTTGTTGATATAGCTATAGTATTGTGTGAGGGATCATTGTACTGAGAGAGAGAAGTGCTGAGAGAGAGAGAGATCCTTCCGGTATTATAAGATCTTCTTCTGTGTGCAAAGGTCAATTCCTACAGTTGGGTGCATAGGAAGGGGAGAGAAAGAGAGAGAAGAAAGAAGATTTGCTAGCTGAGAGCGCAGCTAAGAACTATATGCTTTACCTTAATGAATCATAAGCACAGTCCTGTGGACGTATCCCTAGAGAGAGGGTGAACCACGTACATCTGTTGTTGTGTGTGATTGATGCTTTGATCTCTGTCGTTGTTATATTTTTACCTACCTTATTATATTAGATCAGATCTATAGCTATGAAGGATAGATATAGCTTTTTGAATGATAGATGCATGATATGTTGTTGTTGTAATAGATCCACTTGATATTCCCCTAGTTGTAGACATCTCTATCCTGCAACCCCCTCATAGTTTCTTATGGTGAGACTTCATCTACTTCACAGGTGTTTTCGAAAGGGCCAGTAGCTAGGGCTTGTTGGTGTGCTCTTGGAGCTGAACCCTGGGTTTGCCCCTGTGCCAACAAATGGTTTTGTTGTTGGGACAAGAATCTTCGTGAGGGAATTTCAAGGTGGTTCCCATTGAAGACAGAGATTCAAAAGTGGATAGAATATCAAGAGAAGGACTTCAATGAAGCCCAGAACAAGAACCTTAATTTTAGTACAGAATATTGGTTGGAAAAATATATCCTTACTGACATTCACGAGATATTATTTGGAGGGATCCATCAAGAGATATATGAGTGGTTAGCTAGGTTAGTTGATACCCAGCTCGAGATCATATCTGGATCTCCTGTAGTGTGGATGTCGGCACTGATCTAGAAGGTAAAAAGGGTTGATAACGTTGTATCCAGAGTAGTAGATCATTAGTTTGACAGTACCATTGGAGGATATATGACCGAGTTCGTTGTTGACAGAGTAGAGTCATACAGCCAAGATGAAAGATATTTCTTTAAAGGACCCAGAGGAAAATTTTTACAATTCCTGAAGTTGAGACTCAAGATGTTGTTGCATGAGAAGAACATCTTGAATATACAGTAGATCGAGAAGATTTGAAAAGGCTAATGTTTAAAAATTTGTACAGTGACAGCGAAACAGAAGGTGGACATATGCACAGTGGAAGAGTATTTTGAGGGGTTCACCTTGAGAACCTCTTTAAGAAAAACTATGGGGAAGAGGGTTTCTACAATGGAGAAGAGGCAGATCTAACAGATGAAGAATATTCAGAACCCGTGGGGCCAGAGGAAGAAGCAGTTGAAGAACTTCACCGAAACAAGATAGAAACCTCAGGAACTACATAGGCTACTAAAGTAAGTAATATCAATCCTCCCGTTGTTTCAAAAATGCTAAATAATAAGAACATTCCAAATCACCAGAGTCCGCAGAGCACTATTACTAGCATCTCAACATCCACTCAGACAGGAAACCTAGGAAATTCCATGGAAGATGAGATGAGTCTCCCTATCTTTAGAGTAGATGGATCTGAATATCCTGATCAGCACTGGTTCCTGTGTGAGGCCATATGGAACATTAAAAATATTACCGACAAAGTTGTTAAAAGAAACCAGTTTAGCACTACACTGAAAGACCACATGTTGATATGGTACATGAAGCTTGTCCAAGGACTTACGTAGCCTAAGACATTGAATGAGATCAAGAATGCATTGATTGAAGAGTTTAAGAAACCTAAGTCAGAGTCCCAATGTATTACAAAGCTGAAAGAGATCAAGCAAAAGGTATCTGAACCTATTTGGGAGTTCGATCAGAGATTCAATACCCTTACAGGAAGATTGACTTTTAAGATCCCAGATGAGCAGAACAAAGAATGGTTCATCGTTTCCCTGTTGCCACATATCAGAGTTCCCTTGATGCATCAGAAGATTGCTTTGCAGGCAGAAGCATTTGAGATCGCCATGAAACTTGAATTAGCCCCTATGGGAGAATCCAACTCAGGTATGAGTCAGATATTGAGTCATCTAACTAGTTTGTCTCTACAGGTCAATGACATGAAGAAAGAAAAGGGAAAATACAAAAGAAAAGACATCTAGTGTGTTAAATGCAGATCAAAAGGTCATGACAAGGAACGATTCCCTCTCTTCAATGAATACTTGGATTCTGGAGCTTCGAGCCCCTTGAAGCAAGTCACCTTACCTTGGTGCAAAGTATGAAGAAATAGACATCTCCCTAATGAGTGCTATTACATGCATAAATACATTCAGACACCCACAAACTTGTATTTCACATTCTGTAAATCATTAGGGCATGATGATAGAGATTGCAGAGATTATGATCTCATGCATGAAATATGAAGAGACATATACAAGATCCAAGGTGAAGTACATCAAGAAGGAAACAATGTGTAGTATAACTCCCCAGGAAGATGAAACTTCAATCCTCGTCATGGATACAGAGGAAGAGGATGAGGAGGAGAAATGGGTCGAGGCCGAGGAAAAATAATCTGTTATAACTATGTGCAACCAGGACATCTAGCAAGGGATTGTCGGAACCCTTGTACCTCTTGCAGTTATTGTAATGCCTTCGAGCAGGTCACTGAGGACTTCCCTGTGCTGCTAGCCAAGCTTTAGGAAAGACGAGGACCCTAGAAGAACCCACAAGTTCAATTGATCTATGTTGAACCTCATGGAGAAGACCCTAGATTTGTTGTTATTACTCGAGGAGGAGATGCTACAGGAGAGGATAGAATGACCCAAGGAAAGATCGCAGAAGACTCTGGCATCAGGAAAGATACAGAGAAGACCCAAAATTTTGATGCGAAGAAAGAAAGACAAATATTTGAGGAAGCAAGGCAAGAGTTCAAAGCAGGTCAAGGTTCTTCCTCAAATACACACCCAGAAATCAGAGAATATGGGATGCCTCGGGCATTTGATCAGTCAAATTCACCAAAAGGAGGAAAATAGGTTAGTAAGCTCATTGAATTTTTATATACTTGTATTAAGTTAATTCAGGATGATAACGTTGTGCAAGAACTACAAAAATTAATCAGGCAGTATGAGCTAGGGAAGATAGAACCCTTACTGAATAGGGAAGTACACCAAATTGGTAAGAAGAGAATGAAAAATAAATAATTACATTTGAATGCTCAAACAGGAGAGTATGATATGGACTATGTGGTCCTTGACTTAGGTTTGGAGGTCAATGTCATGACAAAGCAAACTTGGGCACTAATGGGAAAACCGAGGTTGATATATTCCCCTATCAGACTTAGGATGTCTAATCAGAACGTTATCATCCCATTTGGACAATTGGATCATGTCCCTGTAGACATCGACGAAGTTAGAACCTTTGCAGATTTTGAGGTAATTGAAATTGTTGATGACAGCTTCCCTTACCCTGCATTTCTAGGAATTGATTGGGCCTTCAACAATTCCACTATTGTTGATTTGAAGAAAATACATATGAAATTTGAAAGAGATGGCCTTAGGGTCATTGCACCCTTAGATCCAGATGAAGGTATGCGATACACAGAGCCCATAAGAGAAGAATATCACGCATACGAATTGGAAAACATCTACAAACTAACATCCAGACAGCAAGATTACATCAACCCTACAGCCGATGGCAATCTAAGCTGGCGAAGTGACATCACGTGTTCGTCAGATTCAGAAGAAGAACTAGAGAACTAGCAGAACCATATGTATGAAGTATCTACCAGAAGATGTGCCAGATTAACCAGAGAAGTTCATTGGATTGGCACAACAATGAGTAACTTACCCACATTTGATGGTGTGAATCCTTTAGAAGCCTTCCTATCAGACTTTGAAGCAAATGTACCAACACGACAGAGATTGTTGGCAATGGATGAGGACCTGAAAGCTACACCAGCAAGATGGTGGGGGACACATAAAAGCAATATTACAGACTAAACACAATGTCAAACTTTAATGACAACACAAGCAGTAAGTTGCGAAGCAAGGTACACTGGTTGAAGTTGCCCAAATGACCATGTGTGAAGCTACAAAGAGGCCTGGAGTGGCATTCTATGAGATCAATGGGTGCACAAACTCATCAACATGTTGGACACGACCCCAATCACCTGGTACCTTCAAGCGAAGTTGCGCCTCGTCACTACAGATTGGGAAGGTATGATCCAAAATTTTGTAACCACCTTTTTATTTGAAAGTGAATATCCTTCAGTAGACCAAGCATTACAGATTGTGAGAAAGAAGGTATTTGAGGAGACATCTAGCCTCTCTATGGAACAAGAAGAGGATGAATGGACTGTGCCTCTCCAGAAATTGAAGAGTTGCTATAACATCAATGCCGATGACGATGATGATCCCAGGAAGGTGAACATCGCAGAAACAGAAGGCCAAAGAAATGTGGAAGGACCAGGATTTGAGCTACCATTTATTGGTCAGCCAATCAAGATTAAAACATTCAACATTGGGACAGAGGAGACACCAAATCTTGCCAATGTTGGTGATTATTGGGATGCTTCTACCATTGACAAGATTACAGAGTTACTTCACGAGTATAAGGACTTGTTTCCGAAAAATTTCACTGATATGAAGGGTATCAAAGGTCCTATGGGAGAAATGAGGACCCCTTTGAAACCAGGTGCGAAGCCAGTCAAGAAAAGACACTATGGATTGAACCCGAAATACAGGGAAAAAGTGAAGATTGAGCTCGACGGAATGCTAGAAGCAGGGATTATTGAACCTATCGAAGAGTCGAAGTGGATTAGCCCTATGGTCATTCAAGACAAGAAGATGAGAGAAATTAGGATATGTGTGGACCTCAGGAAGTTGAATGATGTCTGTTTGTATGACCCTTTCCCTACACCATTCACTGATGAAGTATTAGACAATGTGGGAGGATAGGAGGTATATTCTTTTACAGATGGATTTTTAGGATACCATCAGATCCAGATTTCTAAGGAGGACCACCACAAGACCATGTTTTCCACGGAATGGGGATCCTACCGATATGCAGTGATTCCATTTGGATTGCAGAATGCCCCAGCCATCTTTTCTAGGGTGGTGGTCGAAGCGTTCAAAGAATTTTTGCATAAATTTTTAGAAGCATATTTTGATGACTAGACTGTGTTTAGTTTGTTGAAAAATCATATTGAATGTCTCAGTCTAATGTTGGATAGATGCAGGCAGTGTCGAATTTCTTTGAATATGAAGAATTGCATCTTCTTCTCACCATTTGGAGTGTTATTAGGCCATATTGTATGCAAGCAGGGATTGTTGGTTGATCCATCTAAAATTGCAATTATAGTTGATTTTCCACCTCCTACTTCAGTCAAACAACTACGCATTGTGCTAGGACATATTGGCTATTACAGGAAATTCATTAAAGGCTATGCCCAAATCAAAACACCAATGGAGAAGTTGTTGAATAAGGATTTTCAGTTTGTTTGGACAGATGAATGTCAGTAGAGCTTCGACACGCTGAAACAGAAGATGGTCACTACGCCCATTCTGGTTTTTCCAGATTGGAGAAAAGAGTTTCACGTGCACGTCGATGTGTCTTCTATTGCATTAGGAGAAGTATTGGCACAATCGGGAGAAGAGGAGATCAACCATCCATTAGCTTTTTCTAGGAGGAAGCTATCTACAGCTAAGATTAACTACACCACTACAGAAAGAGAAGGATTAGCCATGGTGTGCGTGTTGCATAAATTATGCCACTATTTGTTGGGAGGCCACTTCAAAATGTTTACAGATCACTCTGCATTGAAATACCTGGTCAACAAGCCAGTGTTGGGGGGGATAATATGCAGATGGATTATGTTGTTTCAAGAATATGATTTTGAAATCATAGTTAAGCCAGGAAGAATGAACAAGGGCCTTGACCACCTGTCGAGGTTGGAACATGGAGAAGAACCCACCAGTTTGGAGGATACACTTTCAGATGCACAGCTACTCACCATTAGAAAGATTGATGACCACTTTGCAGACATCATCCAGTTCCTGTCAATAGTAATGGCACCTAGTGAGTTTACAATTCCCCAAAAGAAACAACTAGTGGTGTGCACTACAGACTTTTCACTTATAGTGGGACAACTATACAATATGGGACCTGATGAGATACTGAGAAGATGCGTTATGGAGGTAGAATGGCCATTGATCCTTGCAGAATATCATGAAGGAATCTCAGGAGGACACTATGCATGAAGAGAAAGTGCACAGAAGATTATGAGAGCTGGCCTTTGGTGGCCTACCTTACACAGAGATGCTAAAGATTATGTCAGAGCCTGTGATGTATGCCATAGAGTTGGAAAACCATCCAGACGAGATGAAATTCCATTAGCACCACAAATGACCCTACAAACATTTGAAAAATGGTCCATTGACTTCGTGGGACCCATAAACCCACCAGGAAAGCACACAGGAGCAAGGTACATCACTACTGCGACAGAATACTTAACCAGATGGGTCGAAGCCAGAGCAGTCAAGGACTGTAGTGAAACTATAGTTGCATGATTTATATTTGATGACATAATAACCAGGTTTGGATTCCCCAAGATCCTTATGAGTGATCAAGTCACAAAATTCATCAATAAGACAGTTGAAGCCCTGACTGGATAATTTGCATTCCACCATCATAAGAGTACACCTTACCATCCACAAGCAAATGGGATAGTTGAAGCATTCAACAAGATATTGGAGACAACATTAACAAAAATTTGTAGTGTGAATAGGGATGACTGGGATTTAAGAGTGCCTGCAGTACTATGGGCCTATAGAACCACTTGCAAGAAATTAACAATACATCCCCCTTTCAAATTGGTTTATGGCCTTGAATTTGTTGTCCTGATGGAATACTTGGTACCAAGCTTAAGGATTGTTTCATTTACAAACATGGATGATACTGGTGTTGTTCGTGAGTGTCTTGCACAGTTGGTTGAAATAGAAGAAGATAGTTTCATTATAGGATTCCACCAGCAAGTTCAGAAGGAAAGAGAGAAGGCATATCATGACAGGCACATCAAGAAGAAGGCATTCAAACAAGGTGATTTAGTACTTATGTACAACAATAAGTTTATAAAACACCTAGGGAAGTTCAGAATGCATTGGCTCGGACCATATGAGATTGCCTATGTGACAGAAGGAGGAGCTGCGAAGTTGAAGACATTGAATGGAGAGTGGAAGGAAGGATTGGTGAATGGGAGTCGGCTGAAGTTGTACTATGACAACCAGCTGCCTCGCAAATCTCAGTAAAAGCGTGACGAAAAGGGTCTAGGTACCAGGTGCAGTTGAAACTAGGTACCGGACACAGAAAAGATAGTCTGCACAAGGATGTGATGGAGGCATAGAGCAGAAAACAAAGACTACACTGCGCAGCCCAAAGTCGAATTAAAAGAGAAGGATCAGATCCAAAGTGACTCGGGACGAGTCACAGGTGAGTGTTGGGGGATTGTTGGCCCTTGGTTATGGAAGGAAGCGAAGAACAAGGAATAAAAGGTGAAATGCGCACTTCGCGAAAGACACAGTGACTGTCACTAGGTCGAAGTGAGAAAAAGAGAAGAAAATATGGAGCGAAGTATGGAAAATCAAGCTGTTGGATGAGAATACCAAGGTTGAAAAATAAGAAAGGAAGAGGGATCAAGGACAACTCAGCAAGAGGAAAAATCCACCTTTGGATGCTTTGGAGCACCGCGCGAGAAGGAAGGAAAGACAGGTTGGCGAAGCCCAGAAAAGGTGGGTCAAGTTGACCTAGGGTTTTGGTATTTAGGTTTTTGGCAACTAGGCTTCTACCTAAGGCTATCAGTGAGGAATTTTTATGTATAAATAGAGGTCTAAAGGGCCTAGGTTGGGTTGGTAATTCTGCAGTACAATATTGTTGTTGATCTAGCTATAGTATTGTGTGAGGTATCATTGTACTAAGAGAGAGAAGTGATGAGAGAGAGATATCCTTCTGGTATTGTAAGATCTTTTGCTGTGTACGAAGGTCAAGTCTTGCAGCTGGGTGTGCAGGAAGGGGAGAGAAAGAGAGAGAAGAAAGAATATCTGCTAGCTGAGAGCGCAGATAAGAACTGTATTCTTTACCTTAATGAATCATAAGGACAATTCTATGGACATAGCCCTAGAGAGAGGGTGAACCATGTACATCTGTTGTTGTGTGTGATTGATGCTTTGATCTTTGTCGCAGTTATATTGTTACCTGCCTTATTGTATTAGATCAGATCTATAGTTGTGAAGGATAGATCTAGCTTGTTGAATGATAGATGCATGATATGTTGTTGTTGTAATAGATCCACTTGATATTCCCTTGGTTGTGGACATCTCTGTCTTGCAACCCCCTCATAGTTTCTTCAAGTGAGACTGCATCAGCTTCGAAGGCGTTGTCGAAAGGACCAATAGCTAGGGATTGTTGGTGTGCTCTTGGAGCTAAACCCTGGGTCTACCCTTGTGCCAACACAGAGAAACAAATCAATTTGTTACAAGAGGCATGGACACAACTCGCTACACTCACAGAGAAGATACAAGCAAAGCTACAAAAAGTCCAGCAAGAAGCATAAAAGCAGCCTCAGAAAATGCAAGACCAAATGTAGAGGATAATACTACAAGGAAACAATGCCCGAGCGACACTACATAAGCAGACAATGGACTGCACTAAAATATTCAGAGAAGTCAATGATTGGATGGGCATCATTTCTCAATGGAATCAAGTCCTGGAGGATGTGCACACAAACATCCAGGTGTTGAATGAGGAATTTGCAGACATAATGGACCCCATAGAGTAGAAACAAAAGTTCAACCAAATCCAGCAGATCGACAATGAACTAAATTCACTCTATGAAGCACAGTCCGTAGCCAAGAAAGAGATGTACGATTTTCGACTGGTAATTCAAACCACCTATATGAAAATGCACTAGGTCGACACAACAGTTGAATCTGAATGGAAAATGTTGGTTGCATCCAAGCCAAAGGAGTAAAACAAAGAGATGACCCAACAGTTCCTAGAAGAAGCATCACTCCTCAACCAGAAATGGTAGGACAAAGTTGAAATATTTCACGAAGTAAAGAACAGAGCATTAGAGATGGTTCTAGAATTGGGCCCTTCATTTGAGGAGGTAAAGGAATAAAAGGCACAAACAGAAGAGCTCAAAGAAGAGGAAAAGTTGGATAAGGGAAAGCAACAGTTTCTCCTAGAGAATGTGAAGAAACCAAGTGCTTGACTCAAGGATGAGTCAAGGATTGTGATCAGAGCCTGTTGGGCCCTTCATTTTTGAGAAAGAATTGCGTAAGTTTTGAATAAGAATGAGTCACGCAAACTTCATCAAGGACTGGAAGGAAGAATAACAAAAAGAATTTTCGGAAGCTAGCGCAACACCAGGTAAGCAACAAACAGTTGGAACAGAACAAGAAGGCGAGAAAGCGAACAGGGAGACATAACCCAGCTATATATAGGATTGAATATAAGTGTAAATGGTTGGTTAGGTTGGGTTGAGTCATGTCTATCAGAGTCACCCAAGGTTTTGGGATTAGTTCCTGCTACTTGTTGTAAGTCAAGAAGAGGAGAGTCTGTAATGAATGAGACCTATCAGTTGGGGAATTAGAACTATGTGCTTGAGGCCTAGAGCCAAGAGTCTGTACTGAATATCTCTATGTAATTCTGAGTCTGTAATGCAATAAAGATCCCAGAGATAATATGATGAAGGAGAACCAAATTTTCAAAATATGATGTGTCTTTGTATGTTTACTTGTGCATTACATTGTTACTTTATAGTTTATGAGTTTTGTTTAATGGTTCTATGTTTAAAGCGTTGTTCATAACATAAGTAGGTTCAATTCTTGTGATTAGATGTTTCAGATCTGATGTTGCTCTTGCRCAAGAACAAAAATGAGTTTTGGATGATCTATGGATTCTCTTTAGTATTTTCCTTACCCTTGCCTATCTTTYTGTCTCAGCAGCGCTTCGGGTGAGACTTCTCCTCTTCRGAGGAGATGAAAATCCCAGTGCTCTAGACTACATGGTACCTTTTTTTGGTAACCTAAGAAGAACCCTGGTCTGATCAAATCCGTGCCAASACTACCTCCAGACTTTCTACCTTGGCATACATATTTCTACAACTCTAAGTTTATTTACCCCGGGTTGACAATTTAATTGAGGGTTTTTAAGTGCTTTTTAGTGCATATAGAACACCAATCATTTTTGGCGCCATTKCCAGGGAGTTGTCTCAAGGTAGGAATTAGATCATTTCTAAACCTTAGAATTAGTTTGGTGGTGGGGGAACTTTAAGAYGAGAGGTAAGAACCTACGCATCTGCTATAGCAGGTTCCCCCAAACCCAATGGTAGTTTTTCTTTTTGTTTTTGTTTTCTTTCATGAACATACCTAGAGACCCAAAAGGTAGATACATTAAATCTAAATCAGACTTTGGAAAAGTTCTTACACTTGAATAAAGATTTTCCTTTCTTTTTAGGTAGGGTAGGATAATAAATAAAAGATGTGTGTTGTTAGTTTAGCTTAAAGTCTAATGCAACTTCATTTTACATTTTCTTTTAATAAAAGAACTATGAGATACATGTTCCAGTGACTTGATCTCATTGATCTCATTATTTTTTGATATGTTAGAGTGTGGTTTTTGATGAACAATTCTAGAGATTTATGTAGGTATTTATTTCACCAGAAGTAGACAGTTTCAAGGAAATATAAAAGAAGGATTTTTCTTCAAAACATTGCTATATTTGAACCTTGTTGTGTGCTAAGTATCAAATGAATAATGACTTGTTGTAATTAGCCATATTTTTTCAAAGACTTTCATCTTCTTTTTCCCAAGCCATCTTAAAAACCAGTTGCTCTTGAACCTTCACCTCTATGTAAGGAACTGATACCGTAACCATCAATCTTAGAGGTAACTCGTATAGTTTTCCCAAGAAACCTAAGTAAGTGAGTAAAGTATATTTATTAAAGAGTAACAATGAGGTCTGATTAGTGGTTAGTCATGGAAACATCACAATAACTTACAAAAGAAGAAAGTGAGTTGAGCCTAGAGATACCTTTCTATTTTTTCTCAATGGTACCATCCACTACAAACTAAATAGCTTGATTATATCATATCTTTAGATAGGCCACATCCACTTAAGTACCCCTTACATCAGAACAATCACTAAGGAATATAACAGAAATTCATCCTCTAACATAAATACCATCCCAATTGAAAAAAAAAAAAAAGTTGTTTTCAGAGTTGTTCCCCATCTTCTTGCATCAATCAATATTATACTAAAAATTTAAAATATGGAGGGTCGGTCTCTGAGGGTGTAAGAGGCTAACCTGTCGGGATACTGAATAGGTCTGCTGGCAGCAGGTACTACACTGTGGTATGACTAGGTAAACCTGTCGGAGTACTGAACATGCTTGATGGTAGTGGGTCATTCTACCTAGCGAGGATGATAATCTGACAAAAAATAAATAATAAATTTAAACTTGTCCTGATGTATGGCATTAATTGTAGACAAAGTTGACTTGAAGTATGTATGGTTAAGGTAAGGTTAATGAAGTCCATATACTTGCCATTGGGAACTAACTCTGAGACTATCTTGAAACTCTCTTGCCTACCTCTTCTTATCTATATATAGGATCTCTTATCCTATAGATCGGGCCATCTTTTAACCATCTCGTCAGACCAATCTGTGAAATTTGTCTCTACATTTAACAAGCTGTAAATATTTGGCTATTGGGAGAACTGACTAGTTTCCTATATTTTTTATTATGAGGCGACACAATACTTAGGTGTGGGGGAGGGGTTCATGAGTTGACAAATGATAACATTGCCTAGAAGAAGTAAATATTTGTAAAAATTTATGTGTGTTGTTTTCATAATACATGTTATTATATCAGCGGTTATTTTATTTTTGAAATGCTAATTCCCTGTGTGTTATAAATTGTTGTACATTTCCTTAACATACCACTTAACTGGTTTATTTTCATTACAAATTGTTCATTACAGAGTTATGATTACATGCCTTATAGAATGCAAGATAGAGGAATGTATTGTGTGAGCACGATGGAAAAACAAATAATAATGGAACACTCTTATCCTTCCTTTTGTCCTATTCACTATGTTCATGGTCTCTAGGGAATCAATTGCCTCAGCCACAAAGCTCCCAAGAGTTGGATACCGCTGGTTTAAACACCACCAGTTGCCAAGAGCAAGCTATAAGAGGGTTTTCAAAACCAAATTTTAGAACATCTCTAGAGTTAATGGATACTCCAAGGTGTGGATAAAAGAGGAGCTAATCAACCCTCTCATATTCATCACTAGATTGATTACATGAAAAGGTAGATATTCCATCTTTAAAGCCTGTCACTTTCGATTATTAGCTCACTTTCAGTTCAATAAGACAAATTGAATTTTACCTTTTACTTCTTAAAGAGTCTTGAGAGAATGTCTACCCAAGTGAGGAAGAATGCAACCAATCCCCATAACAACCTATTTCACCACGGCCTTATCAAATTACTTGTCTTGGCTGAGTTGGAAAAACAAGGGAAAATGAGGGATAAGTTAATTTACCAATTTGCAAACCCTCATCTTACAATCAAGACTAGAAAGAAGACTCTTTATCTAGGGACTATTTCTCCACCCAAACCCTCATGCTCAAGAAATTCCTTTACCGGACCAAAAGTCCAATAAACTTGGTGATACCCCTGCAGCCTCATCGGGCAAGAAGACCAAGAAGCCTATGGCTAACCCCCCTCTAAAAATAGTAAATACCTATTGTTAATTCATGGCATGAGGACGTGCCATATCTTCTGTCTGAGGGGAGTTTCCTGAGCTAAAAAATTGCTAAGTAATGCCCAGTTGTATAGCAAACCCATGAGAAGAGGAAGTAGGATTTCTGTCAAAATTTTGTCATACTGTCTTTTTACAATGTCTTGGGATATTATATCAGCAGTTGTTTGTATTGGTATGATAAATTATATAATGTTGACATCATTGTGTGTGTTATAATATTTCTATGCATTTTTATGTTTATGTTATATAAGACTTTGTATACTTAACTACTCTTTGTGACAAATACAGAGCGATAACAACTGTTAAATACTTACTGTCATCTGTATTACAAGCTTATGAAAAGAGGAACAGTTGTTTGAATTGTTATAGATTGATGAAAGGAAATAAAAGTTATCCTATTCACCATGCCTACCAGTACAAACCAATCCTTTTGTTAGTATCTATCAGTTCTGTCAGTCACTAGTGATCAAATTTACTCTTTCATGTGATTGATAGGGTTATTAGGTCAAATTGTTATATTTTCAAAATAAAATTATCAAATAAAATTTGAAATCTCTTGGTTGTAAAATGGTAATTGGTGTGTATAGGTGTCATTAATACTCCCTCCACTCATCCAAGGTCATAAATTTTCATCATGGTCATGTCATCATTCCTTGTCATAAATTTTCAAATGATTGTCTTGGTCAAAGTTCTACTTCAAAATTGGTTTTTGAATTAAGGAAAATGAATTTGAAAAACATGAAAGAGGTTTTTGTCAATCATAGACCAAAAAACAAAAAAATCCTTCATTTTATGCACAGGTGTTATTATTTGAGAGAAATTCCGCAAATACAGTCGCTATAGGAGGGTTCCTGCACATTTGGACAGCTTGACTTCAAGTCAATTTTTCAAAGGTTTGGAGAAGGCATTTGCAGTGCTTGATGGTTCCATTGTGTATCAAACATCATAAAATTTCCAAACATACCACTTTCATCCCAAAACGCCTCTGGTAAGGCCTCCCAAAACCCTCTCAAAGACCACACTGCGTATCTACTGAGAGCACGTTGCGCTTCTATAATTTTTTAGTAACCAACTTCAAGCTTGGATTATGAAAAAATGGGAAATTATTTTTGAAACATGGAGGAGGTTTATGTTCATAAAATACCCAAAAATAGTAACCTCTCTCATTGTTTGAATATACGTTATGGTTTGGGATATATTCAATTCTCTTAGAGGCCTAGTTTTATAGAAAATAAAACACTTTGTTTTTCTTGTTTTAGTCATGTTTTCTTGTCATGTTTTCCTAACAAATGGAAGTGAAGTTTTGAAAAACAAGAGAGGTTTTTATCACGGACATATTCAAAAACAAAAACCTCTCTCAGGTTTTACATAGGATTTACTTTATTGTAGTTAGAGGTGTCACTTGGTGTTATAACCCTAAATTGCACCACACATGCTTACCTGGCATCAGGCCAACTCATATCTCTTCTTTACCAAAACTCTGCTGAACAACTCTTTGAAAATCCTCTTGTGTAAAGGCCCACGCACCCTAACCCATTATTGCATGCGTGTACAAGCTGGTTGACTCACAACAGCCCGCGTGTACCTACCAAAGCATGAAAAAAGGAAAGTTGTCGATGGAACAAAAATCTATGGGTCAGTTAACTGAAACTCCCGGCCATGCATGGCTGAGGGTTCGTCCAAAACCCTATCTCTTTCTAGACTATAAAAGAAGGGGTAGGGGTACCATTTGGAGGAGGAAAAAATATAGCGAAGAAACTCTGCCCATTTACGTAATCCATTGTACCAACCCTTTAATCTTTCCTCATGCCAAAGGAGATTTAACGCAAAGTAGTTGAAGGATAGAAGAAGAGGATCCCAGGATTAGGTTCAAGAAGCGGTGGCCGGTCTCAACTTTTGTAAGTTGATTCACTTTCAGTAATAAAAAGAATGTTTTTCCCATCCCAAATCATATCTATAGTTTGATTGATTTACATTTGATTTCTAACCCTTGAGTATAGAAGTAGCATGCATGCGTAGTTTTTGTTTGTCTTGAGTGCAGGTCATCTGTGGAAGGAGCAGCGCAAGCAAGTAATCAAAGCGCAACGGAGGATCTACATCGAACGCCGGTAATAAGGTAGGTGGTCCTTTTCCATGCATTTACTGAGAAAAAGGGATTTAAATCTTGGGATGTAGGTAAAAAAGTATTTTCTATTCGATCAAATCTGCATGCAAGTCTAACCCTAGTTTCCTAGTCCGTAGGGTGTTTTTCCCAACAAAAAAATTGGCGACCATACTGGGGAGAATACTCTTTAGGGTTCCTGGATTTATTTAAAGTTTTTGGGTAGTTTAAAGACTAGGTTTTCTGTTTTTTCTTTACCTGTCTTTTCTTTTTCTATAAGGTCTGAGCTAGCAGGGAGTCTGGTTTTCCATACCAGCTTTCCCTGAATTTTGCTTGACTTTATTTTTTGGGACACACAGAGGTACATGCGGCCTGCAGAAGGCCTAAACGCGTGTACCCGCACCCTATCCTCTGACAACCCGCGTGTGAATGCTAGTTGTAGAGATAACAGTAGCGTGTAGGAGTTCAGAGAACCTTAGAGGCAATCCTCCTCTTCCCTGACAGAATTACACATTCTCAAGGGGTTTTATAGAATCCTGTCTGAGTCTTGCTTGTTCACAGTCCTATCTCAGATTGTTTTTTTTTTGCCTTATTATTCCTTGCATTATTTGTCTTTTCTATTAGAAAGACCATCCAAGCCTTCAAGGGATCCTAGTTATCAATACAAGAGGCCTCTTCCTAGTCTGGAATGCCTGTTTTCATATTTTTCCTTAGAATTTAGATATACACACGGCCTGTACAAAGTTAGTCCGCGTGTACACATTTTTTGTCTCTGTTCAGCACGCGTCTGCACGCGTGTTGTTTTAGTGACAGTTGCATGCTTGTACAGGCTACTTTTTGTTCAGGGTGGGGCAGTCATCCCCTCCTTTGATAAGAAGTATTCCTCTCAGGTGTTTGAATCTATGTTTGAACAGTCAGTAGCTTAGGATTCATCTTATCCTCAGCCT